>CAJNDV010016114.1:57911-70317 GCA_905221635.1 Symbiodinium sp. CCMP2456 | reverse complement strand
CTCATTCTAGTTTGGGTTTGAGATGCTGCGCCTCAGCTGTACTTACCAACAAAGACAAACAATTTCTATTTATCACTTTCTTGAGGGTTTAGGGTTTAGGGTTTAGGGTTTAGGGTTTAGGGATACTACTTGGAGGATCATGGGACTTAGTAAGTAAGGTTATAAGTCCCCTAATTGGGGTTATAAGTATAGTTACCTTAGTTAGAACCCTACTTACTAAGTCCCATGATCCTTTAAGTACAGGGGCCTCAATAACTAGAATAGGGTTTGGCATATATTTTACGATAAGTAGTTATAATAAGGAGCCCCCAAAACCCTATTCTAGTTATTAAGGCTCCTACATTACTACAGTAGGGCTTTGGGGTTTGGGTTTTTCTGGGCGTTGGGTTTGGGTATAGGGTATAGGTTTCAGGGTTTAGGGGTTGAGGGTGTAGGGCTCATGTGTTTAGGGCGTTTAGAGGTTTCGGGTTTAGGTTTCTGGCTTCTTCACGGCTTAGGGATATATGATATTTGTCCCAAAACCTTGGAATGCCTCAAACCCTAAACCCTATAATCCCAAAATATTTTTGCCCCTGACACCCTGATTCTCCCATCATCCCTTCAATTCCAAGACCTAAGTTTCCCTAATCCTGCATCCCCCTTAAAAATGCTTCCCTGAGTCCTAAAGTCTAAACGCACATCCCTAACCCCCCACCCCCCCTAAACCCTAAACCCTAAACCCTAAACTCTAAACCCTAAACCCTAAACCCTAAACCCTAAACCCTAAACCCTAAACCCTACCGCAAAGGTGCTTCCCCGCTTCGCCTCCCTTTATAGCCGTGGCATCACGGACGGGGCCACGCTGACGGCGCACACGCGCGGGGCGCCCCCTGGTCCGATTTGACAAAGCCAGAGCGCCTTTAAATGCGGGTGGGGGAAGTGATTCAAGGAGGTATAGGGTGTAGGGTTTACCCCAAACCCTAAACCGCACACTGCGAAGTTCCTCGCAGTTCTTTCGAACATTCTTTCGTCCGTTTGTTTCTTGGCTTTCCAGTGGGGTGGCCTTGGGCTTTGGAAAATCGCGAGGCATTGTGTTAAGGGTTTGGGACCTGAGACACTCGAAGTTTCAGTCAGTCTTGGATGTTGCTGGCGTTCGAGGTTGAAGGTGGGTTGTTCTCTAAATTAGGGTCCCTTTTTGGGTCCCCAATATAATACGGCACCCTTATAAAAAGGACCCTAAAAGGGACCCCACTTTAGAAAACTACCCAGGTCTTGCTGGAGCTTGCGGCTTCCGAGCTCGGATTTGCGATTTCGAATATTTTCGGGAACGGCATCGGAAACCCGAAGGTCTGAGGAAGTCTTGAACGGTTTAGGGTTTAGGGTTTAGGGTTTAGGGTTTAGGGTTTAGGGTTTAGGGTTTAGGGTCTTGAACTCTAGAAACTCCATAAGACATGAACAGTGGTCTCGAGGCCTGAATTTTTAGAAGCAGTATTTTACTAGGGTTCTCCATATGGCTATAGGCCCTGTCGTTCTGGTTCTGAAGCCCCCACAAGCTAGTCGAATGATTCAGGCCCCAATGTCAGACTCCCTTTCTCCTTACACTTCCTTGAAACCTACTTCGCCAACCTCCCGAAACCCGAAACTGACCAAACTCCTCAGGACCTGAACCCTAAATTCCCCCGTGTCTGAGAACTAGTACTGCTTTTCCTCAGGGGCATCAGAGTCCAAATGTTGTTATGTAGTACAGAACACCTCTGGTGTTTTCGATTTCCCTAAACCCTAAGCCCTAAACCCTAAACCCTAAACCCTAAACCCTAAACCCTAAACCCTAAAACCCTAAACCGTAAGGAGCCTTTCAGCTACTGGCTCTGCTTTCGCCCTGCTCCGGAGCGACGGGCGTGTGGTGACGTGGGGCGACTCAGATCGAGGTGGGCCCCTGGTGTACTTGGGCGTTTGTTCAAGCTCAGGACTGTTGCAGAGTGGGTGCTATAACCCTAAACCCTAAACCCTAAACCCTAAACCCTAAACCCTAAATGGAGGTTTCGTAGTGTCTTAATTATGGGTTTTGTCCCAAGTGCAGGTAGTCGGTAGTGCGAGAGTCCAGACACTCCAACTCTGTGTGTTCAGCTCGAGCTGATTTCACAGGGTTTAGGGTTTAGGGTTTAGGGTTTAGGGTTTAAACCCTAAACCCTAAACCCTAAACCCTAAACCCTAAACCCTAAACCCTATCAGAGTCCGAGAGAGCGGAATACCGGAACCTTGCACATTCTCAGGTGGCGACAGCAGCATCGTGATGGAAAAGCTTTTCGCCGTGCACTCGCTGACGGCAACAGCTTTTGGGGCCTTCGCAGCCGTCAAGACGGATGGATCGGTAGCATCTTGGGCAAAAATACAGGCGCACGAATAAGAACAACAGTAGCCGCTTATAGTCCCTAGATATGTATGCTCATTACCCATACTATTTTGGGGGTGCCTTATTATAATTATAGTAGAATTTACCCCAAACCCCTATTCTCATTATTAAGGCCCCTACACTAGGAAGCGACAGAACTGCAGCAACGCGTAGAGAACGGGTGAGCAGAACCTCTAAGCACTCTTTCCATCCCAGGGGGTTTCCGAAAATAGGGGACCGTAATATAGTACCCTAAATAATAGGATCCCTATTATGAGGACCCCCAAATAAGGTACCCTAAATTTCAGGTCACCTGGGGCAACCCTGCCTACGGCGGCAGCAGCGACTCCGTAAGGGCCCGCCTCACTGGCGTGAAGCAGATTACGGCCGGGCTCCTCCCGGTCCTCCCTGCCCTGCGCTAAAGCACTTAAGGATTTAGGGTTTAGGGAGTTTAGGAAGTTTAGGGAGTTTAGGGTTTATACTCTGAAAAGGATCGTGGCAGGTCGTAAGCAGGTATGGAAGTTCCTGACATTGAGCCCTGAACCGTTGTCTCGTCATGGTCGCTATCCACCTCGCCATCACCATCAATATCTTCTCAACGCGGTCAGTGTCATCACCATCAGCAGCCCACCATCATCACATCCGTCATAAGAGTGACGAGGAAGACATGTCGTCATCAGCATCATCATCATCATTATCATCATCATCATCCTCGTCGCCGTCATCACCATCACCACCACCATCATCATCATCAACAACATCAACAACAACATCAACATCAACATCAACATCGTCATCATCGTCATCATCGTCATCATCATCATCATCATCATCATCATCGTGTTGCTCGTGTTGGTTATCCTAGATTCGGCCCGAAGCACCAAACCCCGTAGGCCCTTACCTCCTCTAAGCTCCGAAGCTCTCCGCAAAACCCTTCAGAACCGTGCAGCCCTGCTAGTTATAAAGATCACAAGAATCCGACTCATGAAATCTTCATAAGAACCTCCATAAAATCCCTCATGGACCCTCTACTAGAACCCTTACAAAGCCAGTATTGGCGAATGATACAACACTCCTTCAGTGATTGTCACCCTTGCAGACTTCTATCAAACGCCAGAACCCCCTGATGACCAATACTATTTTAGGGGCTCCTGGTTAAAACTTATAGTATATTGGGCCCCGAAACCCCATTTTAATTATTCAGGCCCCTATATTACAGCATCGAGAAGCCCTGATCCTGCAACCCTAAAGCCTGAAAAAAACAATCCCTCAACTGCTTGTGGAACCCTTAAAACAACTGATTCCTTATAGTCATAACCCCTAAGGGGGGGTTCAGGGTATAGGGTTTAGGGTTTAGGGTAACATCTTGGACCCTACCACCAAACTATCTTCCCCGTGAAAGGCCTCAGCAGGAGCCTTCGCGGCTCTTCGCGCCGACAGCTCCGTCGTCACCTGGGGCCACAAATGAGACTCGGCATCTGTTGTGTCTATGTTTCTTTCAGCAAGCGTTGCGTAGGGTGTTGATGAAGGTTCTGTGGGTGTGTGTGTGATTTTGCGTTGTATGGGGTTGTATGTTTTCATGGAAGTTTTGGAGGTTAGCGGCTTAGACCATAGGGCCCTAACTAGAGCTTCAGGGGTTTAGGGTGTTAATAATGATGTGTATGGTTGTCTTTAGTCTTTAATGGGGATGCTGATAGGATTTTGTTGGAGTGTCTTCAGTCTTTCGTTGTAGGGACTGTTGCAAGTTTGGCTTCCCCTCAAGGTGCTTATTCGGGCACCATGCCAATGAAATGTCTTGAACCCCAAACACCGAAGCCTTAAACCACAAGCCTTAAATTCTCCTGAAAAGCCCCACGCCCTGAGGGAGATCCTGTCGCAAAGACCGCCCTGCACGTCCCCTGAGGCCCGAAACCGCTAGACCTGAGCCTAAACCCTAAACCCCTGAACCCCTAAACCCCTAAACCTTGTGAGGCTTCGGAGGGGACAGCCGCGCGGTTCGTGGGCAGCTGAAGGACGTGCAGCAGGTAGCAACAGTATTTTGCGGGTTCCTTGTTGTAACTATGATGTCATAGACCACCAAAACGCTATTCTAAGGTTCCTGCATCCCGCAGGTCTGAGAAAAGGCTTCCCTCTAAAGGACCTTACTTATTGGGTTCATGCAGTAAATTGAAGAGCATTCTCCCTCTTGTCCCTGTAGACCTCTAACAAGGCTCCAGAACTCTGTTCCAACGAGTAAACCCTAAACCCTAAACCGTATATTGAACGTTGCTTGAAGTTTCCTGGTCACGGCCCCTTAAACCCCAGACGGTTGAATGCCCTAAAGGCCCTAAACCCTAAGCCCGAAACCCCAAATTCTCATGAACCCTAAACCCTAAACCCTAAACCCTAAACCCTAAACCCTAAACCCTAAACCCTAAACCCTAAATCCCAAACCCTAAGCCTCAGCCTTGAGCAATAGCCGAGGCTTTAGGGTTTGCCTGGACCCTGAAGAACCAACCTCTTTAGGGTTCCTTATGGTTTAGGGTTTAGGGTTTAGGTTTAGGGTTTAGGGTTTAGGGTTTAGGGTTTAGGGTTTAGGGTTTAGGGTGGAATTCTGTATATACGTCCTTAAACAAGGTAGGTTAGTTGGGGTTAAGCTAGGATTTGGGGGGTTTAGGGTTTAGAGTTTAGGGAAGACCCTCTAAAGATACTGGTGAAACACACTCTACAAAACAGCCTCATGCTTCAAGAGCTGTAGCTGCAAGAATAATGCGAAAAGGATCCTTATAAAGCACTATCAGAAGCGGGAAACTACTAAAACCCCTTACGCAACACTCCAAGAGCCCGACAACCTTCGTGAAGCGCTCCACGCACTCTAACCCACACATGCCACTTCCACTACGAGAACACCACAAAGATCCTTGGAAAACAGCACGCTAACACATCCCTACAGAGCCTCAGCTTCTGAGACATGAAACGTAAGAGCAACAAATGTTGCCCAACTTTATATTCTTGTTTTATTTATTATTTATTGTTATTATTATTAGATAGTATTAGTATTTCTTAATTAGGATTGTTATAGTTCTTACTTGTTCAATGTATTGTTATGTTAAAACTCACCAGCCCTCAGATTTGGTCCACGGCCTGCCGCTGCCTGGCCATGCACTGCGCGGCCTTCGCGGCCCTGCGCAGGGACGGCACGGTCGTGACCTGGGGTTGCGCCTCGAAGTCTTTGGACTTAGGGTTTGGGGGTTTAGGGTTTAGGGGTTTAGGGTTTAGGGTTTAGGGTGTAGGGTTTAGGTTTGAAGGGGTTTGTCAGTGTTTGACAAGAGAGTTTTGCAGGTCTTTATACTCCCTATCCTATCAAGCCCAGCGATCTGGGCAGCAGCCGACTCAGCCCACGCCATGCGTGGCTTCGGGTTTGCAATCTAGCTGTTACTACTGCGAGCGACGCAGCCAGAACACTGACTCCCAGCACCCTAAGCCTCAACCCTTAGACAAAACCCGAAACCCTAACACCCTAAAGCCCTAAACCCTAAAACCCTGAAGCCCTAAACCCCTAAACAAACTTTACACCCCCGAAGCCCTGAACCCTCAGACCCTGAACCCAAGGTGCAGCCTATGGAGGCGATAGTCACGCAGTGCAAGCACAGCTTCGCAGCGTGCAGCAGATCGAGGCCGGGGGTTGCCCTAAACCCTGAACCCTAAACTAAACCCTGAACCCTGAACCCTGAACCCTAAACCCTGAACCCTGAACCCTAAACCCTAAACCCTGAACCCTAAACCCTACGCCCTAAACCCTGAACCCTAAACCCTAAACCCTATGGCTCTTCCGCTGGAGCCTCAAAGTTGGGGGGTTTCTGGGCTTTAGGGTTTAGGGTTTCAGGGGTTTAGGGTTTGGGGGTTTAGGGGTTTAGGGTTAAGGGTTTAGGGTTTCAGGGGTTTAGGGTTTGGGGGTTTAGGGGTTTAGGGTTAAGGGTTTAGGGCTTCAGGGGTTTAGGGTTTAGGGTCTAGGGTTTAGGGGTTTAGGGCTTTACAGGGCGTTTTGTGGGGGTGTTAGTTAGCTTTCGGATTTGCAGGTGTAGGGTTAGGGCTTTAGCTGTTTTTGGATTATCGGGTTTTGGGCTTTGGGTTTAGGGTTCATAGGGCCTAAAGGTTTAGAGTTCTGGTATTAGAGTTTAGCGGAAAGCCTATTTGTACGGTTTCGGCATCATGGTTGACGTTGTCTGCAAAATGCTCCGGCAAGCAGTGTGTCTTCTTCATTCACCCCCCAAACCCTGAACCCTAAACCCTAAGCCTAGACCCCAAAACCCAAACCCTAAACCCTAAACCCTAAACCCTAAACCCCAAACCCTAAACCCTACACCCCAAGCCCCAAGCCCCAAGCCCCAAGCCCTAGACCCGACCCTACACACCTCTGCTGCGCGGCCCAAAACCATCCCGAAAGCTTAAGCTCCGAAGTCCAGACCGCTTGTTGGGGGGTCTAATATAGGGGCCTCAACAATTACCTATGCTATTTGTGGGTTTAGGGTTTAGGGTTAGAGGGGCCTGAGCAAGGGGGGGTTCCTTATCATAATTATAGTATAAGACTCTCCTACACTCTCCCCTCTCCTCTCGCCGTCTAAAGCACATAAACCCACCCCCCCCAAAGTCCTAACATAGCGGTTGGAAGAAAGTTCTTAATTGGTACCCCTTTCTAGTCACTGTGTACTTGTATTATCCTTTACCCCAAAATCCGAATCTAATTCTTGAAGGCTCCTCTGTTAATCCCTTCAAGGCAACCGTCGGAGCTTTCGCAGCACAGAGGGAGGACGGCTCTGTGGTGCCTCGGATTATGATAGAAAGCCCTTTACAACTTTGGCAACCCTGCTCCTGTAAATCACAGCAGCTAGTCGCACCCTAAAACCTAAACCCGGTTCATTCCGACGGAAATCTTAACAAGGCCCAAGGCCCTAGGCACATCAACAACAAACCCTATAGTTCTCCCCACTCCCTGCGATCTGGGAAACTGCACTTTGCGATCGAAATTTTTTCGCAGAGTATATATACAATGTTCAGACATACTCCCAGGCCCTAATGCACAACGACAGCCAGTAAAAACCCCTTAAGCCCTTAAGAGACCAACGCCTCGAGTATCCCACACTTGCAGATCACCTGGGGCCACCGCGCCTTCGGCGGGGACTCGGGCTCCGTTCAGCACCTGCTGAAGGATGTACGGCAGGTTCGGGAATAGTTTGTTCTAGGGTTTCTGGTTTAGGGTTTAGGGTTTCATACAGCTGCTTCATTCGGTGGGCAAGGCTGTCATCACGGGTTTTAGGGGTTTAGGTTTGGCGAAGGGGGGGGTTATCCTGAAAACGCTAAGCCTCAAAGGGGTTGAGGGTGCTTTGGCCTTGTGGCGCTAAGGCCAGCATCCCAAAAGTCCTAAACCTTATGACGTGGAGCCCAGGCTTTGCCATTTTACATGTTTGGGAGTTGCTGGCTGTCCAGGTTAGCTGAGCTCTGAATCGACAACCCGAAATTCCCCAAGTACTTGACATAAGACCTATTCAAAACATCTCGGGGAATATATCATATGCCTCTACTTCTCAAAGCAGCCCTCGCATCCCTGAAGGTCCGAGCCACACTCGGGGCATTTGCTGGACTCTGCGCGGATGGTTCTGTGGTCAGTTGGGGCTTGGAGGCGGATCCTAGCTTCTTGTTTTCCCGTGCTTGATAGCCTTTAGAAAAGGCGGTCCTGCTAAGAAGAACCATAAAGAAACCCTATGCCCGAAACCCCCAATCCTTATGATTTTGAGACTCTTAAATCCTGTTCGGACGCAGTCTGAGTAAGTAGTACCAAAATCTCCTAGACCATGAATTCCGTGGTACACCGCGAAACCGTCTTCGAATCTTGAAGGAAGACAACTTGAACCCTGAAGGCCTTAAGCCGATCGGTGTCAAACCCTAAACCCACCCCCTATAAGCCCTAAACCCTAAATTCCCTGAACCCTAAACCCCAAACCCTAAAACCCCAAACCCTCAAACCCTAGACCCTAAACCTTTAAAACCCTGGACCCTCGAACCCTAGACCCTAAACCTTAAACCCTACAAACCCTAAAGCCCTAAAGCCCTAAAACCCTAAAGCCCTAAAGCCCTAAAACCCTAAAACCCTGTCACAACCCTGAGCTCCGATGTCTCGTTTCATAGCCTTTTGGGAATCCTTGGCCCTAAGACCCCAGCCTTCCTTTTGCAATATCGGGGCTTAGGGTTTAGGGGTTTGGGGTTTTGGGGTTTAGGGTTTAGTGGTTTTAGGGTTTTGGGTTTAGGGCTTGGGGTTTTGGGGCTTTGGGTTTAGGGTTTAGGGGTTTTGGGGTTTTGGGTCTAGGGGTTTTAGGGTTTTGGGTTTAGGGCTTGGGGTTTTGGGGCTTAGGGTCTAGGGGTTTAATGTAGGGATCTGAATGTTGACCTATACTAGGCTTCTTCTTATAATTATAGCATAATATACCCCCGCCAAACCCCATGTTTTTGATGCCCCTACATTATTATATCCTCAACCATATCATCCAAAAGACCCTAAAGCCCTGAACCACGGCCCATAGTGTCTTTGGAGATCGGAGCCAGTACTAGTAGTATGCCCTTCCATCCCCTGCAGAGCTATGCTATCATACACCCCAGTAGAGGCCCCTATTCCCAAAGCGGAAAACCCAAAGCCCCGCAGCCGCGAATCCCAAAAGTTTTTCCGGGTTCGACGGAAGGCGAAGCGTGCTATGTACGGGTTGCTATAGGGGCTTACTATATATGTGCCAGGGTTGCTAGAAGAGTTCTAGTGCAAAACAGTATCATCTAGGGCTTGAAGTGTCGTGCTCCCAGATGATCTCTGGAAACGACCTGCCTTTGGACGTGCTACAGAACGTCAAGGACCGAGAAGAACTCTAGGAAGGAGGATGAGGGTCTTACGGTTTGCCCTAAGGCCCGAATTAACCCTGTAAACCCTAAACCCTAAACCCAGGATCGAATAAGCCTGATATGTTTGGGACCCTGAAAACCAGGATGTCTGAGGCCCAAAGAAGCCCCAAGGGCTTTCCTTCGAAGATTCTACTTGGAGGATCATGGGACTTAGTAAGTAAGGTTATAAGTCCCCTAATTGGGGTTATAAGTATAGTTACCTTAGTTATAACCCTACTTACTAAGTCCCATGATCCTTTAAGTAGACCCAAAACAAACACACCTCGGACCCTCAGCGGAAGGTTTTCGGGCAGGCAAGCTCGTTAGGATTCGACCTCCCTAGCCCCCCAGGTGCCTACTACATAGGGTACTAGAGCCCCCAGGGCCTATATAGTGGGTATTTGGAGGGTTAGGACCTGTTCCAGGCGACACAGGCGCGCTTACCAGCGTTCTCCGTGAACAAGATAAAATGCCATATTATGGGGGGCCTTACAGAAGGGTTTAGGGTTTAGGGTAGTGCTATAGTTATAATCGGGAACCCTACAATGGCGTGCATCCCGTGGATCGAACCTTTGTCTTCTGCTGCATACTCCTTCTAAGACGAATACTACTTCCAGTATTCAGTTTGCCATGCTGGCTGTTTCAAAAGACAGCTCTAACATCTCACGCGGCCCTTGAATCTTGACGACTATCCGGGCCTACATGCTGCGGGGCTTTGGCTGAGGGCTTTCTGATAAGGGTCTCTGTGGTATATGAATAAGGAAACCCGTCCCAGCCTGATGGTCAACACAGAACCTGGGAGTTTATGGTTTCTGGTTTGCAGGGTTCAGAGTGTAAGGTTTAGGGGTTCAGAGTGCCACAACAGCGTGTAGTCGGGGGTGTCTGGCACGACCAGCGCGACACTTCTTATTTTCTACGACCTGTCTGAGTGATAAGGAGAGTATCCTCAGCCTGGCGTGCTCATATCCCCAACCGTCACCCGATAAGTGAGTAAACCCCGCGCAAGAGCGCACACTCTTTAATCCCAAATCCTAAACCCCAACTCCCAAAACCGGAACACTTGAAACTCTAAACCCCTGAGCCCCGCTGATCCCCCCCACCCCGTCCCCCATCAAAAACAAGAACCCGTTTACACTCAATACCTAGCCCTTTTATTCTCCCTGATAGCAGCTCTTATAGCAGCCCTTAAAGCAGTCCTTAAAGTAGCCCTTAGAGTATGAGTAGCTCTTGAAGTAGCCCTTGAAAGTATTCAGTGGAGATACCTGATAATATAGACTCCTTTCTAGCAGCCCCTATAGTAGCCCTTAAAAGTAATATGGGGGCCATAATCATAAGAATAGGATAGGGTTTGGGGTACATTATATGAAAATTCTTGATAAGGAGCCCCCCCAAAACCCGATAATTCGTAAGGCCCCTACATTAGCCCTTTTTGGTAGGAGATCCGCGTGGTGGACTCCGTTGCCCTCTTCGCTGCTGTCCGACAGGATGACTCCGTGGTGATCTGGGGCGATCGGGAGTCTCGGTCGTAGAGTCTAAAGGGTTTCAGGGGGCTTTAGGGGTTGAAGGGAGCTTTTAGGGCTTTAAGGGGGTTTAGGGTTTCGGGGTTTAGGGATTTAGGGGGTTTGGAGTTTGAGGTTTTGGAGTTCAGGGTTTCAGGGTTTAGGGTTTTAGGGTCTAGCGTTTGGGGTTTTAGGGTATGGGGTTCAAGGTATGTGGCCGAGTCTGGAGATCTGATCCTTGTTTTGGTCGACATAATCATAACTACGAACATACACTTCCAAACCCATGTCCATTTCAGGCCTCCAGAGGCCCTATATATGGAGAGACCGTATGTTGGGCTTAGGGAATCTTGTTTTGGCCTCGGCGAGGGTCAGGACTGTGTTTTTACCGTTTTGGGGTCGGGGTGTTAGAGCCCTAAACCCTAAACCCTAAACCCTGAACCCTAAACCCTAACCCCTAAACCCTAAACCCTAAATTCTAAACCCTAATAAAGGTTTTGGGTGTTTGGGGGTTTGGGCTTCCGGGCAAGGCGAGGCGCTCATTGTCGGGATTCAGGGGTTCGGGTTTTACTTCATGGACGGCTGGTAACTACAAGTCGGTTTAGGGTTTAGGGGTTTAGGGGTTTAGGGTTTAGGGTTTAGGGTTTAGGGTTTAGGGTCTAGGGTTTAGGGTTTAGGGCTTAGGGTTTAGGGTCGAGGGTTTGCAGTAGAATCATAGTATAATGGGCCCAAAACCCTATTCTAATCAGTAAGAGCTTTTTTTGTTAGGCCTTTCAGGTGGACTTAGGCAGGCATTTCTGTCTGTCACAAGGAAGTCTCAACCCCCAAAACCTAGGAATTAGAAGAGGGTTTGGGGCTGCATGTATATATATATATATATATATATATACACATGCACACATTCATCTGTCTATCACACGCCTATTCCCTTATCTAGGGGCAAAGAAGGGAATATCATGCCTGAATAAGTATGCTTGAACCCTAATCCCTAAATCCCTAAANNCCTAAACCCCAAAACCCAAAACCCCCGAAACCTTGAACCCCTAAACCCCTAAACCCCTAAACCCCTAAACCCCCAAACCCTAAACCCTAAACCCCTAAACCCTGAACCCTTGCTGTGATAAAGTTGCAGTTGTCCACACAGTTTAGATGCCCGAGGTTGTCTGTTGAGCACCATACGCTGGAACCCGACTCTTGATAGGAAGTAAGGGAAGCACAGTGTTTGCTATAGCTAGATACCCTTATTATGCAATGCTGACGTCACTTAATATAGAGTCCTCAATAATTACCAATACTATTTTTGGGGTTCCTTACTAGAATTATAGATAGTATAATGGGCCCAAAACCCTATTCTAATAATTAAGGCCCCTACATCAATTAAGTTCCTATTATCGGGGATCAGGCTCAGGGTTCAGGTTTTCGGGATCAGTTTAGGGTTTAGGGTTCAGGCTTTCGGGTTTAGGGTTTAGGGTTTGGGGTTCAGGGTCTAGGGTTGAGGCTTTCGGGTTTAGGGTTCAGGTCTTCGGGATGCGCGGGTGCCTGAGGCTTTCGGCCAGCACACCTACGTCGCGCAGGCAGATCTGGATTGCCTACAGGAGCTACAAGTCGCAAGCAAAGGCTCGGGGGGGGGGGG
>CAJNDV010016114.1:15801-26493 GCA_905221635.1 Symbiodinium sp. CCMP2456 | reverse complement strand
GGGTTTAGGGTTTAGGGTTTAGGGTTTAGGCTATTTAGGGTTTAGGCTATTTAGGGTTTAGGGTTTAGAGTTTAGGGTTTAGGGTTTAGGGTTTGGGGTTTTGGGTTTAGGGCCTAGGGTTGAGGGTTGAGGGTTTAGGATTGTACTACAATAAGGAGCCTCCCCAGGACCCGGAAGGGGGGGCCTTAACAACTGGAAGAGGGTTTTGGGGTTCCTCTAAAGGGCTCCTTAAAGGGTTCTATAAGGGCTACTATAAGGGTTTAGGGTTTAGGGGCCTTCACAACTAGAAGAGGGTGTTGGGGCCCATTATACTATAATTATAAAGCGGAGCCTCCAGAGGACCCGGAAGAGGCCTTCCTTCGGCTTTTGGGCTTAAGATTCAGGATTTAGGGAGTTTAGGGCTTGGGGTTTAGGGTCGAGGGGATTAGGGTTAAAGGTTTGGGGTTTGGGGTTTAGGGTCTAGGGTTCAGGGTTCAGGGTTTAGGTTTTGTGTGTCCTGTCGGTTTTACATTTTTTTGTTTTCGGGCACGGTATTTTTTGTCAATGTGTATGTCTTTTTGTTTTCTGGTTTTTGTTTTTGTTGGTCAGGAAGAAAGAAAGAAAGGACCGCAGAAAGAAAGAAGGAAAGGCCCGAAAGAAAGAACGCAAGAAAGCACGACATAAATAATGGAGGGAAGAAAGAACGAAAGGAAGAACAAAATACATACGGAACGAAAGAAAGAAAGGCAGGAAGGACGGAATAAATAAAGGAAGAACGAAAGTAAGAAAGAGGCAGACAGAAAAGAATAAACACAGGACAGAAGAACGAAAGGAAGAACGAGGAAGGATGGAAGGAAGGAAGAAAGAAAGAAAAGAATACTATTAAAACACCACCCCCTCATTTGGTGATTCAGGTTCATCACATATCTTAAACACGCCCCCGCATACGGCGATTCCGGTTCATCACCACCGCCTTCTCCGCCTCACGGGTCTGGGCCTTCGTTTCGCCACATGAGGGAGCGGGTTTTTCAGACATATGATGAACCGGAATCGCCAAATGAGGGGTCGTGTTTCACATATATGATGAAACGGAATCGCCAAATGAGGAGGGCGTGTTTCAGATATATGATGAAACCGGAATCGCCAAATGAGGGGGCGTGTTTAGGATGTATGTTGAACCCGAAACGCCAAACGAGGAGGCATGTTTAAGATACAAGATGGTCCGGGCGCGCACGGTCGCTTTAAAGCATAAGAGTTTTTTTGAAACCCATCATGCAAACATTGTGTTTGCAAACGGGGGGAGGCTGCTCCCCCCCCCGAACCCCCCACTTTTTTAAGCCTTGCATGCTTGCTTCAAACCATATGAGTCTTTTTTGAAAGCCATAATGCGAGCATGCTGTTTGCAAATGGGAGGGTTGCCCTGCCAACATCTGCCAACTCGGCCGCTTTTTAAGCCGCGCAAGCTTGCTTCAAAGCATGTGGGTGTTTTTCAACCCTATCATGCGAGCATCCTGTTTGCAATGGGGGGCTGCTTTTTTAAGCAGCGCAACCTTGCTTCAAAGTATATAACTTTCTTGTGTTGAAACCCATCATGCGATCATTGTGCTTGCTGCGCCCCCGCAACCCCCCGCTGATGAAAATATCGGAAAGACGAGGTTATCCTTTGCAAGTATATAAATGACATGGCAGATTAAGATATATGATGAACCGGAATCGCCAAATGACGGGGCGTGAAAAGACAAATGAGGGGGCGTGTTTCAGATATCTGATGAACGGGAATCGCCACATGAGGAGGCGTGTTTTGGATATATGTTGAACCGGACAGGAATCGCCAAATGAGGGGGCGTGTTTCACATATATGATGAATCGGAATCGCCAAATGAGGGGGCGTGTTTCAGATATATACATATGATGAAACCGGAATCGCCAAATGAAGGGGCGTGTTTAGGATGTATGTGGAACCGGAAACGCCAAATGAGGAGGCATGTTTAAGATATGAGCACCAGCACCAACAGCAGCAGCAGGAGCAGCAGCACCAGCAGGCAGGAGCAGCACGACAAGCACCAGCACAAGCAGCATCAAATCCTCCAATAGCTTGACTCACGGGCAAACCCTTAAAAGTAGAGTCCCGCAATAGCCTGACGCACAATCAAACCCCGAAAACTAGAATCCAAAATAGCTTGACACACAGGCCAATGGCTTGACCCACAAACAAACCTTGAACAGTAGAATTCCCCAATAGCTTGATGCACAAGCAAGCCTTGAAAACTAGAATCCCCCAATGGCTTGCTGCACAAACAAACCCATCCTCCAATAGGCTGACGCACAAACAAACCTTGAAAATTAGAATCCTCCACTAGCTAAAGCTTATAAAAGCAGAACCTCCCGCCAAACACTTGAGAAACAAAACACCTCTTCAGGATTTAGAGCTTGTGGAGGGTATTACGCGTATGATTTTGGGGTTTAGTGCGGGGTGTCTGGGATTTACGGTGAAGCCAGAGACTCCAATAATCCTCAATTAAGGAATATATCTTAAATCTTAATAGGGATCCTACTATAATTTGAGGTATATTTCTTAATTAAGGACTATTGGAGTCTCTGGGTAGCTGTTTTGGGGTGTTGAGGGCATCGGGCTGTAAGGTTCGAAAAAAGCGTCACGTCATGGACATCTGGCTTGCGAAGCCCCCCTCACGCATGGTACAACTAAAGAATTCAGGTATAGGGAGTAGGGTTTAGGGTTTAGGGTTTAGGGTTTAGGGTTTGGTTAAAAACCCTAAACCCGGAACGCTTGAGCCTTTCTACCGGGAAGTCGTGAACCTTTAAACCCTCACAGCCAGACCCTGAACCTTATAAACAGGCTTCACCTCTTTTATCCTTTATAAGTTACGCCCCAGGCATTTGTTTTTCTCTGTTGTCGGTCTCAGCCCTTTGCAGTGTGCAGATGTTCCTTACGATGCTGTTGGGTCTAGATGTCTACGATTTAAAGTTTACGTAACACAGTACACCCCACTAAACCCCAAATCCTTTGAACAAGCTCGACCCCCAAGCCCCAAACAGAAACAAACAAACCCTTGAACAAGAACCTAGCAAAGCCGAAAGTCCCAAAAATGTCCCACCCAACTCGCAACCTGAACCTGGAAAGGAACCAAAGGCACTGAACCCGAAGCCCTAGCCGCCGAATCCGAAGCGTTCATGAGGAGGGTCCTACCCTACCTACCCCCGGGCTGCATCCTAAACTCCAAACCCTGCATCCTGAGCGAAACCGCATTCTACCTTCTTTTGAGCCCTCAAGCAGTCCATAAGACCCTTCTGTCTCCCTTGTTTAATAAGCCCTAAACCCCAAAGCTTAAACCCCAAACCCTAAAGCCTGAAGCCCTAAAGCCCGAAACCCGAAAGCCCATAAACCCTCAACACTCCCAGAGACTCCAAAACCCCTTAAGGAATAGACCTTACGTCATATTAGGATTCCTATCAGGGTTTAAAGTATAATTCCTTAATTAAGGGGTTTTGGACTCTCTGGGATCCGAGCCGCAGAGCTTGGGTAGGAGATCCGGAAGGTTCTCCGCCAGTTCGAAGCCGGGGGGCTCAGAGTCAAACTTACGGTTTAGGGTTTAGGGTTTAGGGTTTAGGGTTCAAAGGGGGTTTGGGTTCCCGGGGACCTTGGATCTAGGGCATACCCGTGGCCCGAAAGATTTACCTTTTTGTTAAAAGAACTATATATATATATATATAAGCCATAATGGATCTAAGGTTTCGGGCCTAGGGTTTAGAGTTTAAGGATCTAAGGGCTTATAGGGTTTTTAGGGATCTCAGGGCTTCGGGCCCAGTGATCTTAGAGTTTCGGGTTTAGGGATGTAAGGTTTGGGGTTTAGGGATCTAAGGGTTCAGGGATGCTTAGGGTTTGGGGCTAAGCAGCTTGTGCAAAAAGACTTCATAAGGTTTGGTTCAACTGTGTGTTATATGGTGTTCATACGATGGCGCTGTTGCAGCATTTGGGACGATGAGCTGCGTGTTTGTGGTCAGCCTTTTTTTTTTTGCTGGGGGCGGGCTGTTGCAGTTGGGACGATGAGGATTATGTGGAAATCTGTGGGTTTGTAGTCTAGTAGGCCTTGTCTCCTTTTTTGCCGGGGGCGGGCTGTTGCAGCATTTGGGACGATGAGGAAACTGTGCGGCGTGCCGCACCTCAAGCACTCAGGTTGCGCCGGAGGTTTTTGCCGGCGATGTCCACGGCCCCCCATCCGACTTGTTTGCGTTGGGAGCCGCGGTGTGGGTGCTGCTGTCT
The DNA here is from genome assembly GCA_905221635.1 of Symbiodinium sp. CCMP2456. NCBI lineage: Eukaryota > Dinophyceae > Suessiales > Symbiodiniaceae > Symbiodinium > Symbiodinium sp. CCMP2456. The sequence goes on along the minus strand of CAJNDV010016114.1, from coordinate 22,232 downwards.
GGCGGCACTGCGCGCCAGGCAAGTGGAGCATAGGACGGCGCAAGGTTGCGGCAACTCTTGTGTTTCAAGCAGGACATGCCGAGCCCCATCCTGGCGCACTGCACGGCGCCACCATTGTTTCAGGAAGGCCGCCGGCCCCCGGATGCTCGTGAGGAGGCTTGATCATGCTTGACCTTGGACCCGTCATAACAGAAACACCCTCTGATTGAATTCAAGACTTAACTTGTTGAGCAAGTTTCGAGACTTTTGGTGTTTTTTCCCAAACATCTCGGATGTTGGGTTCTCGTTTAGGTTCCCTGCAGGGGTGAGCGTTAAGTTTGATACGGCTTGCGGAACCTGCGTCTCAGCAAGGCGCAAGACCCAGCATCAACAGCGTCCGCCGGTCCTGCCCCAAAATGCCTTACCCCGCCCCGGAGCGATTTTGAACGGTGTTCGTCAGGAAGCTCCGTCCGCACTCCTGTCCGCGCCCGTACCCTCTTGAACGCTCACCGTCCGCACCCCACCGTTGTTGGAGTGTATTGTGCCAGTCAGTCAGGCCTGCCTCTACCGTCTACTTCCTACTTGTAGAATGCGCTTGGGGTGCTGTCTTGTGGCTTCTGATTTGGATACGGATGCATTAACATCCCTGCTTAACGGCGTCTCAGCACGGAACAGGTTCCAGTGCGCTGCCACCAACATGACTGTGAGGACATGCTTCGCGATGCTCGTTGGGCTTAGGTACCAGCACCGCAGAGTCGTGCCTCACACCACAAGAAAAGTGAAGGGATAAAGGCCGGCGGCTTTGCATTTGCGGTGCTCGGAATTGAGTGCTTGATAGCGTTCCATGCATCAGCCAAACCCTCAATTGCCTGTGGGAAAGGTTCTCGATGCTGATCTGCTAGAAGTCTATGAACATGTGGTGGCACATGGCTCTGAGCACGCATCGTGTTTCGGACAAGTCCCCTTTCTGCTGAGCAGCCAGCTTCCCAGACGCGCCGTCTTCAGTTCGTGTAGCTTTGCGAGTTGGCTGCAGGTTGCATCCCATCTGCGCGATGGGTGGTTACTGCAAAACCGGCGGGAATCTGGTCAGCAATGTGGCTCTGGATGAGGGCTCTGCCCTGTTGCCCCTTGCTTCCACAACTCAGGAAGGGCGGCAAGGCTGTGAAGGGCCTGAAGGGTGACAAAGGACAAGGAAAAGCCCGGCGGATGGAACAAAACTTTGACGTGCCGCAAGCTTGATGAAATTGAATTCTACTTGCCCCCGAAGCTCTGTCACAGGCAATTGCCCAGGAGCCGGCCCCTATGCCGAAGAGCCAAGGCCAGCTGCATAATGTCTCTAGCACATGCTTTTGCAGGCACGGGGAACCCAAGCGAACAGGCAAAGCCGGCATGAAGTTCAGAAGTCATACAGTTGACGGCAATGTTTTTTTGCCCATTGCCCCGAGGCCGAGCGGGAGTCCTGCTTGGGCCCCCACCGTACCGGCCTTGTTGACCGCACCCGGGCACGCTCATCCCCCCTTACTCCGCCCGTACCCTCTTTAACCCTTCTTTTTTGACCAAACCCTCCCCCATCCTTTACCCCCCACCCCACCCCCCGTACTTCGTCCGTTAACGCCCGCGCCCTTGCACCCCTGGACCCCATGCGCCCGTACCCTCGTTAATTTAAATCTCGTTAACGCTCACTGTCCGCAACCCAGCACCCTGCTCATACCCGCCTCTCGGTTACTGGGATCTGTGTCAGCAACATGCTTAAGAATTTGTATGCCACAGACAACACTGTACCCCGATGCTTGGATCTGCATGAAGAGGAGTGGAATGTAGAATTGGAAAATTCGCGAATTTGGAGCCTGGTGAATTTCTGAATTCCTGAATTTGGTTTTTCTGCCTGTGCCGGACATGCATGGGCGAACTCGAAGCATGATGAACATTTTTCTGCATGGAGGAGTGAGCAGTCTGGACATCTGGCTGAGTGGGCGAACAGTGATGTGGAGATCTTCTGAAAAGCTAGGGTTGTCGACAAAGTGAGGGTTGCAGTGGAGTGCGCGTTGTTGTGGAGCAGTGAGGGGCGTGATGTTCCTGTGCACAGGGTGCTGATGGCCGAAAGGGCCTGATAAATTTTGAGCAGAGTGGATTCGCAGAGCGAAATCCCTCCCCACACAGCAACATCGTACAGAAAGGATGTGTTGCTCTTTTCGGTGTCGATGTGTATGCACCTGATTGACCCTGCATCGTATGTCCGTCCTAGCCGGGCGGGAGGCAAAAATACCCGCCTGCACCCCGCCCGTACCTCGCACGTACACCGCACGTCCGCACCGGGGCGGGGTAGAGCATTTTTGCGGCAGGACCGGCTGACGCTCATGATGCTGGGTCTTGGGGTCTTCCGGATAAACGCTTTTTCGTTGAGGAGTGCAAAGCGGGAGTGCGCGAGGATGGGGCGACCGAGGGGGTGCGCAGGGCTGGTCGACTCAGGGGCGCAGAATCGCGGATGGGTATCGTAGCAAGGATAAGGTGGCCGGGGAGCGGGCAGGTTATGGTTGAGGCTGACAAGATCGCATCAGGTCCTCCTTGCATAGGTTTGTCTTGATGTGATCCGGACTGTTTTTGGGTTCTTGGCTTGACCCTGTTTGTTCAAGCCAGGGGCTCACAGCCAGTGGGCCCACAGCCAGCTTTTGAGCATAAAAGGAGCTCGCGCTACACAGTGGCATTTTAATGTCCCAAAGGTTGACGTGTTAAAGTGGGTGTTTTCAGTTGGTTTGTTACAGGGTTTAGGGATTGCCCGAAACATCATGGGACTTACGAAGTCAATGTTCATTTGGGTTCTATAACCCTAAACCTTAAACCCTAAACCTAATATAAGGGTCTAAATCATTAATTAGCTAGGCTGTTTTGGGGCTTCCTCATTATAACTATAGTATCGTCGACTCCAAAACCGTCTTAAGATTATTAAGGCCCCTAAACCGTAAACCCTTATAGTGGCCCTTACAGAACCTTTTAAGGAACCCTTTAAAGGAGCCCCCAAAACCCTATTCTGGTTAAAACAGGCCCCTAAACCCTAAACCCTTATAGTGGCCCTTACAGAACCTTTTAAGGAACCCTTTAAAAAGCCCCCAAAACCCTATTCTGGTTAAAAAAGGGCCCTAAACCCTAAACCCTTATAGTAGCCCTTATAGAACCTGTTAAGGAACCCTTTAAAGGAGCCCCCAAAACCCTGTTCTAGTTAAAAAGGCCCCTAAACCTACATAGCGTAACCCGAATTCGGGTCCGTATGACCCTGCTTAGACCCTGTTTGCCAGGTCCCCAAGGCATGAGTACAAGCTCTTCGTAAGGTTAGGGTTTAGGGTTTAGGGTTTGGGGTTTAGGGTTCAGGGTTTAGGGTTCAGGTTCTACACTTGTTTTAGGCTTTCGGGTCTGGGGGATATGGAGTTTCATGCGGTTCGTTGAGAGTCTTTGGCAGGACTTTGGTGCACACGGTTTTGGGGGTCCTTAGCCACAGCATCTCTTCGCCCCAAACATGGCTGGGAAGGCTATGCTGCAGCGCGGATTCTCCACGTTGCTGTTGCACTGCCTGATCAAGCCCGGTAAGCCCCCGATAAAGCCGCCGATAAACCCGCATTCTAGCATAGAAGCCTAAATAATTACTTATATACATTATTCCTTAGGGGTCCTTAATATAATTATAGTATAAGGGGCCCCAAAACCCTATTTTTAATTAGGCTTCCACATGATTATTGAGGCCCCGAGAGTGATCAGACCTCCAGTGATCCGGCCCAGGAAATCGTGAACCTGCCGGCAACCTACCTTGAAAAACAGGAGCATGCCTGACTTTCAGGCTGTAGGCTTTAGGAATATCGAGGCTTTAAGGTTTGCGGTCTAGCTGCTTCATGATTTAGTATTTTTTGGCTAGTTTAGGTTTAGGGCTTTCAGATTTCAGGGCTTGAGCTTAGTCCTTGTTTGAGGGTTTAGGGTTTAGGGTTGAAGACGTGTAGGTTTAAGGGGCAGGGTTCTACAGAAGAAACATATGGCCCAACTCACATAATCCTGTGCTGACTATGTAGCACGTAGGGTTTAGGACCCTTTCTGGTGTCATGGCAGGTTCTGATACCCTTTCGATGTTTCCCTTTTCTCACACCTCTTCTCTGGCTTTTTGATCCGAGAGTGGGCTTGGCTACTTGACATGTTTGCCAGTCCACTCTGGTATCTGAACGCACTCAAGTGGCCTGCCGAACCCAATGAGGAGAACATAACATGGCTCGAACTGGCAATCGATTTCCAGTCGAGCACCCATGTGATGCTGCATCAACAGCGTGAGGAACCCTCAACAGTCACTGCAGAGCGGCAAGCTCACCTGTTTTGCTATGCAGCAAAGAGAGTTGCGGAAATTTGTGGCAAGCCTGCTTTCCCTGGTGTTTCAAATAAGCGTGTTAGGGCAACCTGTCCGGTCAATGGACTCACCGCACTTGGACTCGGCAAGGCGGGTGGCCAGCAGACGTCCTTCGTTGGTTTTGAGGGTGAGCTTTGCGTTTGTTATTGTAGGGGCTTCCATTCTTAAAACAGCATTTTGGGCTTTTTGTTTCAATCATGAAGCAGAACCCGAACTAATATTGCTAGTTGTCTAGACCCGCATTTTATGTGTGGGTGCAAGGCTGATGTTGAACCTACTGCCAAAGCCCTGCTGACGTGCATATCCGTATTCGGATTTTTATGCCGATAAGATTGCCCTACATAGACCCTAAACCCTAAACCCTAGACCCTAGACCCTCTGAGCCCTAAACCCTAAATCCTAAACCCTCCCTGCATAGGACCCTAAACCCAAACACCCACAGAGGACGCTAAACCCTAAAACCTAAACCCCACATGGGACCCTAAGTCCTAAACCCTACACAGGACCTTAAGTCCTAGACAAAAAGGTGTCATAGGACACCCTGGGTTGCTTGAGAGGGGGCGAGCTACAGGATGACGTAGTGGCTTAGGGCTTCAGGGGTTTAGGGCTTTAGGGTTTAGGGCTTTAGGGTTTAGGGTTTAGGGGGTTTGGGGTTTAGGAGTTCGGGGCTTTAGGGTGCTTTAGGGCTTAGGGGTGTGGGGTTTAGGGTTTAGGGGTTTGGGGTTCAGGGCTTCTAGGTTTTAGGGGTGTGGGGTTTAGGGTTTTGGGGTTTAGGAGTTTAGGGTTTAGGGATTCAGGGTTTAGGGGTTTAGGTTTTAGGGCTTCAGGGTGTGGGGTTTAGGGTTTAGGAGTTTAGGGGTTAGGGGTTTCGAGTTAAGGGTTTAGGGTTTAGGGGTTTAGGCTTTAGGGTTTAGGGTTTAGGGTTAAGGGTTAAGGGATGATGGGGTTAGGCATCATGGAGTTAGTGGTGCAGGCGTTTGGTTATGCAGTTCGGGGTTTAGGCTTCAAGGCTCGTTGGCTCTTCGTGCTCGCCTTAGTCCCAGACCCATAGACACTATTGAAAGCCACTACTGTTGTTTTCCCCTCTGACTCCCACAATAACTTTCTGGAGCCGCAAGCCGTTAAGGAGTTTTATGTCCAGAATGCTCCAGGCCCTAAGCCCTCAACCCTTAATCCCCCAAACCCTAAACCCTCAACCCTAAACCCTAAACTCTCCCTGGAGGAGCTTGGAGAAATTTTTTTGGACGAGGCCCAACCTGGACGACGTGGGTTTCAGGGCTCGGGGTCCTTAGAGCATTTTTCCATTGTGCTGTCTGAGGATTTGTGCAAGGTCTTTACGGGGTTTGAGATGGGCTTTGGCTTTCAGGGCCTAGGGGGTTTACGATTTAGGTATGTGTAGGCTTTCGGGGTTTTCGCATTTGCGGATTCGGGTTAAAGGGCTCGGATGTACCTCGGGTTCAACTTGTTTTGGAACGCAGGCACTACTACTGCAAGCAAACGGTTGCTTTTTGTGTCATGGGGCTTATAGCAGACTCTCAGAACAACACATATACACACACAAACACACACACACACACACACACCCACCACACACAAACACACACACACACACACACACACACAAACACACACACACACAAACAAAAACACACACACACACAAACACGCACACAAACACGCACACAAACACACACAAACACACACACAAACGCACACAAACACACACACACACAAACACACACAAACACACACGAACACACACAAACACACACAAACACACACACAAACACACACACAAAAAAACACACACAAACACACACAAACACACACAGAAACAGACACAAACAGACACAAAAAGACAGAAACAGACACAGAAAGACACAAAAAGACAAAATCAGACACAAACACACACAGACACAAACACACACACACACACAAACAAACACAAGCACACACAAACACACACACACACAAACACACACACACACAAACACACACAAACACACACACAAGCACACACACACACACACACACAAACACACACACACAAACACACACAAACACACACAAA
>CAJNDV010016113.1:153273-177157 GCA_905221635.1 Symbiodinium sp. CCMP2456 | reverse complement strand
AACCCTAAACCCTAAACCCCGGTACTTGTTGGGGAAGCTGAAGCTCCGAGGCGAAGCTTCCGAGGCCGGGAGCAGGACCCTCAAATCCTGTCCCGGGATCACAAAGGGCTCCTTATAATAATAATAATAATAATAATAATAATAATAAGGATCCTATTATTTAGGGTGCTGAGCCTTTGCCCCAAAGGAGACCACCCTACCACTGATTAGCCCTAAACTCTAAACCCTAAACCCGACAGAAGTCAGCAAGGTCCCTCCTGATGATCTTCAACTACTAAACATATTATAGGGGGAAAAAATAATATGTTTAGTACTAAGGTCCCTCCTGATTAGCCCTAAACCCTAAACGCTAAACCCTAAATGCCTAAGGTCCCTCCTGATTATCTTCAACTCTGGGGCGGCCTTCTGGGCGTCCCTGGGAGCCAGCGTCCTCGTCGGCGTCCTGAGGGCCGAGGCTGCCCTCCCAGACGAGACTCTGTTCAAATTTGATCTTAGGGTTTAGGGTTTTAGGGTTTAGGGTTTAAGGGTTTAGGGTTTAGGGTTTAGGGTTTTAGGGTTTGGGGTTTAGGGTTTATGTCACAGTTTAGGGTTTGGGGTTTAGGGTTTATGTCACAGTTCAGGGTTTAGGGTTTAGGTTTTATGTCACAGTTTAGGGTTTAGGGTCAAGTTCCGGGATTGAGGTGTGCTCTAAACCCTGAGCTGTCCTACAAACCCAAGAAGCACAGACCCCAAGTCCCATAGACTCGAACTTCGACGTTCTCGGTGCGCTCCCAAGAGCGCTCGCCCAGGAGCCCTGGACATCCCTCTTGAGCAACTTCGCCTTCCTCTTTGTCTTAATGCCTCTTGCCCCGGGCCTTTGGGTTTGGGATCTATCGTGTTCAGGGTTTTGTGCTTTTGCGCCTTGGGTTTTGGGCCTGTACACAAGTGAGCCAAGATACGGCAAAAGAGTGGGATGCTAGAACCCAGCATCTGTGCTTTGTAGAACTACGTAGTAGCATATGAGTATATGACGACAACCACCCCAAAACACTAAACTTCAAGCCGCTCATCCCTGAGTAAAAGCAGATATGGATGTGGAGCCATCATGGAACTTCGAGACTTCTCTATCTCTGTTCACTCTTGTGTTTTGAGGGCTTTCCAGACATGAGGGGTCAGACCCTGAAGCCTGATCTCTGGGCCTTGATCCCAGATCCCGATTCAGAGCCGACGGATCATAAGTAGGTGTTTGCGGTGAAATTGATCGCTGCTTCCCAAAACAAGCTCTAGCATCTCTAGCTATCGGTGCTTACTAAGCATAGGTTTCCAGAACTGTGAACTCTAAACCCTATGAATAAGTCCAAAACCCCTCAACCCCAAACCCAAAATCAAAAACCCTACAGCCTGAACCCTCAACCCTAGGCCCTGTTGTTGTTGCGAGTTTGGTTGGGTTCGGGCCTGAACAGCCGGGCCCCAGGTTTTGGCAGCGACTTCAGGCACCTTTCTGCCGTCCGCGCATGGTGCTCCCGGGCTTACCTCTAAGACCTTCAAGGGATGTTTGTGGTTTGGAGTTTTGGTTTGAAGCTCCGCATTTGGGGTCCGGGTTTGTGGTTCGAGGTCAGTGTTAGCTCCAGCTGTGCTCGAGCTGGCGGCACGCAGCCAGGGAACCATTGAAATTCTGGCCCCCGGCATTCAGGGTCCACGTTTGCGTATCAAGGTCTAAGGTTTCGGATTCCGGATTTCATGTGTGAATGCTCTCGCTGCTTCCTGCACTGCGCTACTGGGGTTTAGACATGTCTGTTCTTTTCGGGTGTCTCAGGTCGCTCGGTACCCTAATCCCCCTGAAAAGCCTACAGGAGAACCCAAGTTGCCATGAGTTTCTTTGGGAGGTTATGCGATGCGTGGACGAAGCCCTTCGGGTGCCCAAAAACCCAGAGAATCCCGCCGATCACCCTAGATCCCAAACGCTCAGTGCTTAATGGGAGCCCAAAAGGGGGTTTCCGAAACATAGTACCCTAAATAGTGGGATCCTCAAAATAAGGCATCCGTTACATTCGGAAACTTCCATGTGCACACAGAATTTTCTCTCCAGGTTTTTGGACAAGCTTTGCATTGCCCAGCACGACGAGCAGCTGCGCGGCTCTTTACTTGGGTACTATGGCAGCTTCGGGGTGTCCCACCAAGTACATAAGAGATCATATACTCTGCTACTTGAAGACCAGTAAGGTTGGTTTGCAGGTCTTAAATGGCTAGATAAGACGTACTCTCATGGGGTACCCCAGCAGGCGCCCGAACTTCCAGAGCATTTGTCTGAGTCATGGTGATGCTAATACCCAGAGGGTCCGAGGACCCAAATAGCAAGGTGTTAGGTCCCAAAATCCATACCCTGAATGGCTTTTGGACCTTGAAACCCTACTATTTGGGTACTTGGACCCTTAGGGATATACGACATCACAGTCAAATGAACAGCAAAGGGATGATACGTTGGGTTTCCCTTTTCTTGGTCTCGTTTCCTTAGACGCTCAAGCCCGGCCCCGCTTGTGATGCTCGTCTTTTTGTTGGATGATGTATAGATAGCGTGCTACGTGACAGATCGACATCTTCTCATATATACTATAATGTACTATTAATGTACTAGAATATATTATTATGTACTATGATGTACTATAATGTACTACTGATTTGCACCCTTGCAGCTGGCTCCCGACAATGCTCTCGGAGAAAGAGTTTGGAATCCCTCAACCGACCCTCGAAACTCCAGGTCCATAACAACAGCTGAATCCTAAGCCAGACATTCAACTGCAGTGCTTGGGCTCCTGAGACGGAGTCTGAAACCCGAGAGATTGGGTCTACCGGGCCTTTGTGCTTTTATAATCAGGCTTTGGTCCGGCTTTGGTGGTTCTTGTACATCTCAGGCCTAGCGCAGAGCCCGAACCCTCACGTGGAACAGCCCCGCCTCTCCCCATCACAAGCCTGAAGCCCTCCAAAAACCCTTCCACAAGGCACGTGAAGACAAAGTCTTGGAAATTTGTATCTTGAAGTATCTTACCTTCTGCAATTCATGGCTAGGTGGTTTTTGGGAAGCCCTGAACCCGAAGTTCCCAAAGCCCTGAAGCCACAAGCCGATCGCCCCAATACCAAGGCCTAAAACCCTGCGCGCACCCTAAGCCCCAACCCCTAAACCCTCTACCCTAGACGCTAAGACAGAAAGGCTAAAGCAGAAGGGAATTCTGGGCCTCGCCTGCTTCGTGCTGAGCGCCGAAAGGCTTCTCGGACTCTCCTCGCTTTACTGCTTCTGGGTGCTACTTTAGACAAATAACTGTAATATATCTAAATAAAAAATTCTCTATCTAACCTGTCTATCTAATCTATCTTTCTTTCTATCTATCTGTCTACCTATACATATATATATATATATACATATATATATATATACACATATGCGCACACACATACACACATGTACAGTTTAGGGTGCCGAGAGCTGACGGGCAAATCCAAGCCACGTGCTAGGATCTTCAGGACAGAAGTGCGGGGCTTTTTGGGACCCCCGTCCCTAATTTCGGCTTCACGTGGCTCGCGACAAAACTACTGAGTTCGAGCCACCTGAGATCCCCAAGCTCTCAACTGCTGAGCCCCCGAAATCCCTAGTCCCAAAACCCTGTAAAAACCTCACATAAGCCCGCGCGCACCCCTGAATTCCATCTTGAACAACCTGAAATGCCGCAGAGACAACCCCACAGCCTAGACCCACGAACCCCAAGCCCATGTCCCAGATCCCAAAGTCCCAAAGACCACAGATTCCCAAAGCCGCCGAAAATCCCACTGTCCGAGCTGTCGAGGCTTCTCGTCCTTTGGTCGCCTCGGTTCTCCGGCATCCAACAGGGTGGGGACGAGCGAGAGAGGCGAAGAATCAGAGGGGCCTTGCAGTAAGACTTATAATCGAGTGTTACAGTAAGGTGCATTTGTGGCAGAGTTACGTAGGGACTATGACTGAGAGGATTGTACTACTTTCGACCCCTACGCTACGGTGGGTTTGTGAATTAGGGTCAAGAACTTGGATGAAGATGGGACTTGGTCGTTCGCTGCTTCATTTCCCCTGGGAAGTCTAGGGTTTAGGCTTTAGGGTTTAGGGTTGGGAAATGAATTACAAAGGTTTGATAATTGGCTTTATCTTCCACGGAGTACGATGTTTTTGATGCATGTTGTTGTGCGACAGAGCAGATGCTGTTGAGGCGCAACCCACAGGCAGCAACAAACTAACTTTACAAGGTGCGGCTCAAGGGTTTCCATGAAGTCAGGACAACGGCCAGGCTTTATGAACCCATCGCAGAAGTGTTGCGCTGTCGACCGACCATTTTCACAACATGCAATATATTGCTGGATGCTGTGGTTCCGACATTCACTTGTTTCAAGTTAAATAAGAGTGTGACATGCTGAGCAACATTTTTCGTCGTAGACTGCACGTATCGTAGAAACAAACACTTGCGCAGTTTGTTTGCGGTTTTGCCCAAGTACTTTATCGACGGTCTTCGGGCTTCAGTCTGTCGGTTGCTCAAGTGTCTTCCGCGTGCGCCGCGCCCTCCGTGCAGGNNGCGGATCACGACGTGTGCGAGCAGCTTGTCAGTCTGCTACGTCAGGCGCGCAGCGCAAACGCACGCAAGGTTTTGGTTGCCACCGATGGCTCGTCAAGGGCTTTAGGGGGGCAAAGACGTGCCTCTTGGTCTTGTGCCTCGGATGACCGCTTCTTGTCTTTCGTTCTTCCCGGTCTTGATCAGCACAGCCACGCTGCTGAGGCTTGGGCGGTTCTCAAGGTTTTGCAGGCTGCTCAGTCTACGCAAACCGCGGTTTGCGTGCTCTGCGACTGTTTGTCGGTCGTGCGCAACGCCGTTCGGGTGAGGCGGGGCGGGCCTCTGCCCGCTGGTTCCCCCGGTCTGTGGAAGGAAATCGCTCTCACTTCGCCTGCGTCTGAGATTGTGTGGGTCCCGGCGCACGACAGGCATCCCGAGTGGACTCCTCCTTTCGATTGTGATCCCGATGAGTTTCGCGCCTTGAACAGAGTCGCAGACCGCGAGAGGCACAAAGCTGCTGGCTCTTCGGTGCATTGGGTTCCGGCGCATGGCCGACACGAAGAATGGACCTCTCGAGTGCCGCTGGTGTCCACTCGACAGGCTCGCGCTCTCAATGATCGTGCTGATCAGGCGGCGGTCGCTGCTACGACCCCTGCGAAACCTGCTTTTCATGCTGCCATGCGTGCTTGTCGTGAAGCAGCCAGTTGGGCTGAAATTGCTGTGCCTTGCCAGGCAAGGCTCACACATGACTGGCATGATGCTGTGGCCGCCCGGTCTCGTGTCAGGGCTAGCCTGCGAGAAGAGTGATCGTCTTGCCATGCGAGAAGAGTGATTGTCTTGACCGGCTGTTATCCCACCTTCGGGGCAGGGTGCAGTCACGCTAATACCAAATACCAAATACCGCCCAGGTACTTTAGTCGTTTGTGGTGCACATTAGAGCTGGCAACGTTCCTGAAAGACCCGGAGAATCTGCATCGCATCCAGTTCATGCCGCTGAAGGCTACTGGGGTGCTCGCTCCTTGGCCTCTTTTATCTTAAGTTTTCAAGCCTGCACACTTTCATGCTTTATAGGCATAGGGGCCAAAGGCCTTAATGGGGGCTTACTTGCTGCACGGCATTCACTAGCCGGCACCCAAGGTCATGGGAACCGTTTTCTGGCACCTCACTGCTGTCGGTTACGGTTTCTTCAGCGTCACCTGGCAGGACATGGGACTTTCGCACGAAAGCCTTTGGATCAGGTCGCCGCGCCAGCGCAAGACATTTCACGAGCACCCAGCGGATGTGGCATGCGACCTTTTTCACTCACTTGATTGAGACAACCATGCCTGGAGCCGTTTTGTTGAAAGCCCCAGCTCAGCAACTTTGAGCCCCACCGCAGGAACGAACGGCAGTGGGGCTCAGCGTGGTGATGCCAGTCTCAGGCAAATCGCTGTCAGTACTGTTGCATCTTGTTTTGTGACAAACATGCCAGCATGTGTCAAGATTAGTGTGTCTTGCTATCCCGCCTCCATGGCTACAGCTGTATTTATAGTCGTAGTTGACCCCTTTTTGCCTTTGCCCGCATCCTGAAGGCGTCATGATCTCCGTGTCGGCAACGGCCCTGCCTCTGGTCTTCTACGTGGGCCCCCTGTGGCCGCAAGCAGCCCAAGTTTCGAAAGATTCCGGCCCTGTAGACTTAAACGTACGACCCCGAAGCTGTTGCTCCAGAATTCGAAGGCCCTTCCGAGACTTTCTAAGGGGGACGTTGGACCTGTTTATTTTTGAAAGGCTTGCGAGTCGAAGTTCTTCTGATCAAGCTTTCAAGCCCCGTGGAGGATTCACTCACAGTGCCAAATCCGTCGTATTCGGAACCTCGCCATGCAAATGCTCCAAGGGAAAACCATACAACGAACCAGCCCTTCGTGAAACTTGTTGTTGGGCCCTGCAAGACTTAAGCCCTGAGCCGCCTTAGCCTGCAAGCTCAAAAGACAAAACTCGATCTAAGCCCAGACCGCTTCCAGCCCTGGAGTTGAAAATCAAGGCAAGCCAATCTCAATGACTGTGGCTAGATATTTCCAGCCCTAAATCTCACTGACTCGTTGCTACAATGTACAGGGTCGCTTCGCGGCTGCGATGATCGCGAAGCTTTTCCTCTTCCGAGGTTTGTCGCTCATGCGCGATCTGGAGGACTCGGCAGTCGGCAGTAGGTCGTAGTCGTCGTCGCATTCGCGGCCGTCTTTGCCGTAGTCGTCGTCGACGGTGCCGGTAGCAGAAGCAGCTGGTAGTGTTACAATTGTGTTGTTTGACAGGGAGGCAGCAAGCATATTGAAAGCGTCCAGAATAAACTCCTCCCACTCGCCTGAAAGACCAATACATAAAGTTGGCTGGCGCACGGACTCCATGCCGAAATGGCCTCCTGTGCTCAAATCAAACATGCATTGGGCGCATAGTCTCATCAACGCCTACAAGGAAGCAACCCTCCAAGTTGGTCAACTTCGATTCAGCCTGCGGAGAACTAAAGCAAACCCGAACCCCAGACATGGGCACGACACTCGGCTCTGCGAACTCGGAGGAGTTGCCGGGCCAACTCGCGAAATTCCGGGTGCAGGACACGCAGTCGAGTTTGGGACTGCGAAGGGCTTTTGACACAGGATCCTTTGAGGGCGTTGCAAGTGTGCTTGTGCTCAGTTGTATTTGGGGTCTACTGTGCAATTCAATAGAACTATGTGTGCCGGAAGTTGCCCACAGCCTCAAAGCCCCGGCGATTTTGCAGCGTTTTCAAGCCCCTTGCAAGACCTAAGACCCCGATCCCGGCGATGTGTTCGAGGTTTGTCAGTTCCTGAAAAGTTTCCGCACTCTCCGGGAGGATGCCAAATGCTTTTGCTGCTCAAACAACCATATTCATCCTGACACTGGCCTCGGCCCTAGGGGTTTAGGGTTGCTTTATGGGGTTCAGGGTTTAGGGTTGAGGGTCTATGGGGACCTTCAAAGGAAGGCCGGTCAATGTAAGAAGGTCAGCAAAACCAGTCGGTCTATGGTAAGGTTTTCAGTGGGGTTTGTACGGCATGGGCTTTCATAAGGGTTTGAATGCAGATTGCACAGGGTTTTGATGAGGCTTCATAAAGGTTTCGTATGGCTTCATGTACAGGTTATCGACTTTTCGGGGATCTATACCAAGGCCCCCGGCCCCCTTCTTTTCCCCTCCAGCAAGTCTTTGACGAAGGAAAATGGACGTACACATAGTAACTAAAGATGCTCTTCAAGATTCGCGTGTCCGTTTATTTTGTTCAATCATGTCCAAAACTACAGTCGGCCATACATACTTGGAGTTGATGCAGTGGGCGCGATGGTAGAGATTATGATGCTGCTAATTTCAAGAGTTTTAGCTATCGATGGCCTGGCTTTCAGCTCCCTCCCTCCCTCTCTCCTTCCCTCCCTCCCCCACATGATCTACAATATACACAGCCTTTCCCAAGGGGTTCCTGAACTCTAAGCACCGTTAACACTGAGTTGAACTGAACGATGTGCACATCGCTGCGGATTGAGCGCGCGACCCCGATCTGTGATGGAGAATGCAGTTGAACTCTTACGTGAAAGACCGCAACTTGCAGGAGCCTTAGGGAATCGTACATCTAACCCTTCTGTGACCATGGCCTGAAGCTCCCCAAGCTCAAGATGTGACTAGACTATACCTGGGCCCCCCGTGTGAGCTGGCGCTGAAGCTTCAAGTCGAACCTCTTGAGCCGTGAAGCCGTAGAAGCCTCTGGCTCCCGTTGCACTCTTGAAGCCCTGAGCCAAGCCCAATCCTCAGCAATACCCCATAGAGCCTGCATTCGGAACGGATCCTCGGAGTTCCTGGAGCTGCTTAGCCCCAAATGCTTGAGCTTTCCAAGGCCAGCCGCTCTCTTGCGACCGTCGGCTCGTCTTCAAGTCCCTGAAAAAGTGGTACGGACGAGCCGAAGGCGTGAAGGGGGTCGATGTGTGTGAAGTAGCTGGCCAGCAGGCAGGCTAGCGATTCCTGTCGTTGGCTGGGGTCCTCAACTTACATGATATGTCGATTGCGGGATGCACGATCCCTACACAAGCGCCCGTTTCCCTGCAAAAACTTCGTGACTTGTAAACCCAAGCAGCATGCTTCGGCGCCACCACAAACCAATGCCTGCACGTGAAGAATCCCAGCCCAAAGCCTTCAAACCCCGACACCAATCCTTAAACCCTCAATCCAACGGAGGACACCGTAAAGAAGAGCCTTGCAAAACAAGGAGACCTTGCATAAAGCTCCCTAGCGAAGTCACTGCAGAAACGTTTCAAAACTCATAGCAACACTTTTGTAGAGCCTTGTAAAGTGCAGAAATGGGAATCATCCAAAATCCAATACATACCACCTGCAAAAGCCTGGAGAGCCCCATACAAACTGCGGCGGCATCTTTCTAAAACATACCCCTCAAATGAAGCCGCCTTTGCAGGCGCAGAGAGGACGGGGCTGGACTATTTGGACGCATTCAACGCAGAGGTCTGAAGTCTCCAGGGCAGCAAAAGTCGAAACCCTAAAAGGCGTTCTGTTTTGAATGGGACCGTGGTCTTAAGGCGAAGAGCGTCGGGGCTATACATGCTCCTGGTTGCAAATGTCGGGATTACGTAAGCAGTGCGCGCTTTAGGCATACCCGCCTTGTGGTCAGTCACGTCAAGGTTGGTCGGTCTCGATTGCAAAGATTCGGAGCTTGTAAGCTGTAGGTGTCGGCAATTTCGGGCTTGTTGGTGTAAAAATTTAAAAATCGGGCCAATGGCATAATGGAGTTTGTGGCGTTCGGACGTTTAAAGTCTTGGACCCCTGCCCCTTCACGCGAAATCCCTGAACCTCGGACCTGAAACCCCTAAACCCTGAACACCGCTACAGAAACCCCACTAGCCCATAATGCCAGGACAAGCAGTCTATGCATGAAGACACCTATGAAGCCCTGAAGTCTTAAACCCCAATGAGCCCAGATCCCTGAACCTCGCCAGACCCTCGAACATGCCCTATTATTTGCAGCTGAGCCCTGGGGTTGCAGAGGGTTTTCAACCATATGTTTTGTCGGAAGCGGGGGTCGCAAGGGCGTTCTAAGGCCAGGGTAGACCGAGAGCCGCGGTTGGAAACCCGAACCGAAAAGGAACCCCAGTGCCTGCAAGCCTATCAAGCCTGCACCTCGGAGTCCACACTGAGCCCAAAGTGCCCCAATCCTGGACCACCGAAAATGCGGTACCGTTAGCCCGAAAGCCTTTGCAAAGGCTTGACGCCCTTTGAATTGAAGGGCACCAAACGACAGCGACACTGGGCAGGTGCATGAGCACCTTGCTCCACGCGTGGTGCAGAGCATGAGCGGTGGGGCACTTTCCTTCCGCCACCTGGCGGCATTCCTTTTAAGACCCATTGCACACTTTCCCAGAAAACAAACCTAGAATCCCGTATCTTCAGGGTTTAGGCGATTCGATGGTCTACCGCAGGGTCAGGTGTTCAGGCTTGGGATTTGTCGGGCGTGTGCGATGCTTGACAGGTCGAACGCGTGAGGCGCACTAGTATGAAGATACGTGCCCACCCCAAGACTACTCAGATCGAGCCAAAACCAAAGCCGGCCGAAGCGAAGCCGAGCAGAAAGACAAACATGAAGACAGAGCACATGAGCATGTGGGAATGCTGCTTGCGTCTCAGCCCTGGCCTGCATGGTCTCGCCAGCGGTCCATGGCACCACCTCTTCCTTCTGTTTGTGGAAGGGCCGGTTAAGGCACGAGAAAAGGCAGCCCGGAACCCCAAGCTTTAAATCAAGCCCGAGCATGATCCTGATAACCTCACCTTTGCGAGTTCAAACAATCCGGAAATGGCGTTGATCGCAACCCAAAGACATCTACCATCATCGACCGTTGTGCACAGAAGCTCGCTGACCCGTGAAGCCTAAGCCTCACCAGGAGCCTGGGACACCGCAAGACCAGAGCACATAGAACTCTGCATTTTTCAGCTAAGTGGCCTGTTATAGACTAGCACAAGACCCCAATGAACCACCGAGTAGACGCTCGAATGTCCGACTTTGCGTGAACAGCAACCCCAGCTTAGACATTCCAGGACCACCAGTACGTAGACTCGTAGACTCAGTAGACCTTGCAGATCCGACAGTCCCATACAGGGAAGGCCTCGAATCGCGAAGACTCGCGCAAACGGAGCATTCCATCATTTTTGGTTTGAAGCTCCCGCGTTTCTGCGTTGCGAGCGGCTTCTGGGGTTGGAGATGGAGCTCGCGTTTGTTTCCTGGATTTCCTCGGTTGAGGCTTTTGGCTGGGACACATCGTTGGGACTCGGAGCTCTTGGAAACTGGGGCTTACGGCTTTCGTTTTGAGCTTGCTTCTGAGGTTGCTAAGCTTGGCGTTTGTGCTGGCCCGTACAACGTTTTAGACGCATGTCGGGTGTAAATGGCTGCATTGAGAGGCTTTCGGATACCCCACAAGGCCCTAACGGACCGGACCTCTGCTACTCTGACACCAGGCTACACGGTCTACATGGTTGGCGCCTGTGGCGTGCCTTTCCTCTCCAACATCATTCCGCTGTGCATCGCAGCTGAGCTGCACTGCCGGTTGAATTGGCCGAGTTGCAAGATCCCTCAACCTTCAAACCTGTCCCCGCAGCCTGTCCCCAGCCATTCCGAATCGTCAACTCCGAAGCATCCTGATCTTCGACATCATGCATGCCTGCGAACATCAAAATCCGAAATGCCCAAGCTGAAACCCTCATCGCGACAGTGAGTATCAGCGCAGAGCCGTTCAAGTAAAGCCGGCAGACCACACACCCCATCCTGACCTAAATCTCCAGGTTTTGCCCGCTTAAGGAGTGCTTTCCCCAAACCTTAAAACCCCCCGATATCATTCTGTCTCCCTCTCGCTGTCGTCTGTCTATCTGTCTATCTCTACGCCCACAGTATGTACATATGTAACATGCATGTAGTTGCATGTGTGTAGGTGCGTACCTAGGTTGAAGCAAGTAGGTATAGGAGTAGGTATGGCTTCGGAAAGGGAGGCTTAGTATATAGTATACCATACGGATAGGTGGGTAGGTAGGTAGGTAGGCAGGGAGGTAGGTAGGTGGGTAGGTAGGTAGGTAGGTAGGCAGGTAGGTAGGTAGGTAGGTAGGTAGGTAAGTAGGTAGGTAACCCAAACCTTAAACCCCGAAACTCCTCAACCCCTAAACCCCTAAACCCTAAACCCCTCAACCCTAAACCCCTAAACCCTAAACCCCTAAACCCTAAACCCCTCAACCCTAAACCCCTAAACCCTAAACCCTGACTGACTGAAGGGTTCTATGTCGCGAGGCGCAGTTCCGCGCCGGGCTCCGGGGCTACGCGCTCTTGGCCTGGACTTTGCGACAGCTCATGGTCCGGGCCCTGGCGCGTTTTAAGGGCTTTTAAGGGGGGGTGTAGGGGTTTCGGGTTTATAGGGTTTATAGGGTTTCGGGTTTATGGGTTTAGGGCTTAGGGTTTATAGGGTTTAGGGTTTGTAGGGCTTAGGGTTTATGGGGTTTAGGGTGTAGGCGGCGTTAGCTTTTAAGGGCTACTGTAAAGGCTACTTCAAGGGCTACTATAAGGGCTACCGTGAGGGGCTGCTATTGTAGTTTTGGCTCGTTCCTGGAAGCAGAGCTGCTATACGGGATTACTGTTACGAGTTACTACTAAAAGGGGCTCGAGTAAGGGTAAGCATAAGTTTTGCGAGGGATTCTTTGTCATTACATCTCAGGTTTCTATGAAGGTTTGGGGTTTTGGGGCCTTGAGAACAGGGTTCGCACAAATAATGCATGTCGGCTGTAGGGTACGAGTTCTAACACGGCTTCACAGCACTGTACGGTCTAAGAAGGTTTTGACGTGGCTGTGTTCTGGGGATCCCTTCGGGACCTATAGGCGCAGGTAACAGAATTGGACAGCTTCATAGCTATCGGACGGTGTGTCCGGATTTAGGAGTAAGACCTTTGGTTCAAAGTAGCATTAAAAGAAAAGCATATCTCTTGCTGGATTGCACTTACTAGTAAAGTACGCCTCTTTAGCTATTCCCAGTGAGACGGGCCTCGAATGGAGTCCACTTGGCTCTTGGGGCTTTCAAGGGGGGGGTTGTTGGGTTCGGAGTGTTCTTAGCAGGGAGGCCTTCTTGCTTTCTTGGTCACGGAGGTTCGCGCAGCAGTTGCATTGCCGAGGACTGGGGCATCGTGAGCGTGGCCAGCGTCTTCGCAGTTCGCATCGCCGTGGAGCTCTGGAAGGTGGGCCTCTACCTGGAGAAGCATCCGAGGCCAGACTTCGCCTAGCCTGGGGCTTATATTCCCGGAACCTCTAGAGCCCTAAACCGTAGAAAACCCTAAAGCCCCAAACCTCACACAAAAGCCTCACAGAACCCACAACTACACCCTTGCCGCCCTTCTGTTTGGAGATTTAGGGTTTAGGGTTTAGGGGATTCTCCATTTGACACAGCAGGTGCCAACTCTTCCGATCCCGAGTGTTGCTGGTGGCCCTCCTGGCTCCCAAGCATTGCAGGGTGTTCAGGGGCTTTTGGGCTTTGGAGGGCTTCCAGCGTTCAGGATAGTAGGGCATCGGAGTTAGGGGTTTTTGGGGTTTTAGGGTATAGGCGCTATCGTATGGGGTCGCTAGATGATTTATTGGGGATTCAAGACAAGTCATCCCCCTGCTTTCGTAATGCATTCGGGGGTGGGTGGCGTTTCCGAGGGTCGCAGGATTGGAATGTATTGGCCAGTGGGTCGTTCTAGCTGTGGAAACTAGTAATACAAGCCCGCTGAGGCTGGCTATATCTCATACAGAACACGCAGCGGACCTTTCCAAGGGAGAGAGAGCGAGAGAGAAAAAGCTAGTTTCAGATGTTTCCAATTTATTGACCGCAGCGATGGGGTCGTGTGACTGCCAGTTGCCTACTTGTGACTCTTTCTACCCATGCCGGCTCGATTGCGGGTCAGAATTCAGCGCTTGGAGTGGCTTGGGTTGAGGGTTTTTAGGGTTTGGGGTTTCGGCAACCTGTGCCCATGACCTAGGGTTCAAAGGAGCCTCCAAGGACGATTTCAACAAACTTAATTAAGCCCACAAAATCCTGAACCCTGAACCCTAAAGTTTGCCCTAAAGCCCCCGACCCCGCCGCCAAACCCCAGACCCTAAACCACCGGCAAGAAAAGAACGCTCATCGCCTCTGAGGTTCCCTGCGAACTCGCCTTGGTCTCTCTTTGCTGGTCATCCTTTGCCTATTGCCTGGCCACCACCAGCGGCTTGACCTGGCCTTTGGTGGTCCTGGGCTTAAGGGCTATACATGGGAGAAATTCATTGATCAGCTATGCCTTTATTGATTTACTTATAAAAAATCTATTTTACTTTTTTGTATTATGTCATACTCGGACCAAACATACATATCACATTGTTCAGTTGGGGGGAGAGCATTTGGGCTCGAATCTTGGGGATGAGCCTGCACGTGTCGGGGTTGAAGGGGAAGTTTCAAATTGGGTTGTTCAAAAGTAAATGCAAGGCCCGTACGCCTTGAGCCCGGAATGATTTATCCTCATTGTCAAAAGCTCTTGCGGCTTCTTCACTGGTGTTGCCATACTGCCCTTTCATGTTCATCATCATGATCCATGTTTAGGTTGGCTAAAGTCTTGTTTGAGGAAAGTTCCTATTGAAGTTGTGTTGCTAACGTTTTATGTGCTGTGCTTCTAAGTGCGGAAAGGCTAACAGGCCTTCAATTCTGGAATCCTTATGCCCTTACATAGCTCATGCATGGGGCGAGGAAAACTCCAGGGAGCCAAGATGATGCGAAACGAAGACACCCAGAATTCATGAGCCGGCCTGCCGCCCTTGCACAGCCTCCCCAAGTACAAGCGACCATGCGCCAAAGCCTACGAGCCATCACAGCAACTTGGTCCTTAAGAGCCTCCATGAAGTTATGGCGGTCGTCCATATTAGCAGGCTTGCACCAAATTCCCAGTGCTTGTTGAGCGTTGTGAAAGCGGGCGCTGGCTATTGGCCCCCCTGCTGCTGGGGAGTTTGATCCCGGAAGCAATATGGACAAAACACTCCCTAAACCCTAAACACTAAACCCTAAACCCTAAACCCTAAACCCCATAAGATTGTGACTTACATCAAGTCGCTTCACCACGGATCTTGCAGAGGTGAGACGAGCCTTTTGCCGGCCCTTCCCTTCCTCCTGGATGTTTTGGCCGCTTGGGCTCCAGAGATTTTTCGGTTTTGGGGCCCGAGCTTCAAAGCTTCGGGATCTACACGAAAACCACGAAAAATGCCCAGAACTTGAGCCCAAGAGATCTTCGCGCAGAATGAGAATCTTACACCCCAAACCAACAAACACTGAGTAGCGAAAGCCCCTGCAATGCAAATTCGTTGATTCACTCATCCTTCTTCTTGAGGACCCTAGATCACAATTCCATCTTCAGAATCCCTCACCGTGCCCTGACCCTCACCGCAACCCCAACCCGAACCAGCTAGACCGGACAACCCGAATCTAAACCCCAAAACCCGAAAGCCTGTATATAAACTTCAAAGCCCGAAGCCTGAAACCGCAAAGCCCTGAAGCAAAGAAATTATGGATCTGAATAATCAAAAGCAAGTAGTCCCCACGCACATTTCCCCCAAACCCTTGTATCACTCTGAAAGGCCCTTACATTAATACCATAACCCCAGCTTCCCCAAAACCCCAAAAACGTTTCCCTGTAACTCGAAATCCTGAACCCCGAAAGCCAGACGCTCTGAAAGTCTGCAACACCGGAGAAAGCGACTCGAAAAACAACAGCACCAATCCCAAGCTTGAAGCACCCAACCGTCACTATACGGGTTACTGTAGGCTTTCCAGAAGGATCACTGTAAGGGTTCTCGAAGAAGATCAACCAGAACAGCTCACGAGACCTGAACCCTAGGCCGTTCTTTGTCTCTTCTTTCCGCGGCTGCGTGGCCTCCCGGAGCCCGACCCAGGGCCTCTGCAGGAAGCCTACTGGGTTGTTCTTACGCGCGTTCTTTGTGGCGTCTTCTTGTCTTTCGCTGCTTGACAGGGCTTGCACGGCGCGTAAAACTTGATGCCTGATAAGTCTAATTCGGCCTTAGAAGCGCTAGGCCCTAATTAGGCACGAAACCCAATGATCCTTCTGTTGTGGAAGATCTTTCCAGCCAAGAGGAGCAGAGGCGTCCGTCCACGAGGAGTGAGGAGTCTGCTTTTGAAGTTTAGAAGTTTAGATGCAACTTTTTCAAGGCTTGGGGGCTGCTTATGAAGAAAGGGGGCCGTGTGTTGCTGCTCCAAGGGTAATGCGCCAGTATGGCGTAGTTGGGATTCCAACAACTACAGTAGGCTTCCGGAGCAACCCCTCCTGAGTTTTGATATTATGAGAAAGCGGCTCCAGTTACTGCGGAGCAGATGCGTTGGAGCTGCACTGGGCTGCAGAAGTTCATTGGAATGTCATCCGAAAGCCGCAACAAACCCAAATTGAGTCTCTCGCGCTTGCGCGTGATTTTTGGAATTTTTTTTGGATTGAACCGGCCCTGGGCCTTGTACAGAAGCCGAAGGGGACGGGAGCTTTAGTAAAGACCTCCACAAAAAGGCTCCAAACGCCCGCTTGGGCCTTCGAGGTGCTTGCTTGTTACAGACTGTCATGTTCCAGACCCCGAATCATGGGATCATTATTCGCACACCGGGTATATTCTACGCAAAGTGTGGGATCATTATTAGTAAACATGGGATTTGGGGTTTCGGGCTTTTAGAGTTTGACGACCTTTGGATCCTTTGGGTTTCGCGGGCGGCGAAGTGCTCGTATGGCAGCTGGCCACCTGCGTCGCCTCTCCCGTGAAGCAGGGCTTTGGGTTCAACCCATGCCCTGAGGGTCCAAAGTACCCAAGGCTTAGCTAAGCTCGTCGTTTATGATGGCAGGAAAATAGAAGCCTGAAGAAGTACCCAGGTTACTCCTTAGGGTTCCTGCTGTCTTTGTTAGAAGAGTCTATCACAAGACCGTGTTCGACTTATTGAGGCCCCTGTGTTGTGCCCTTAGAGCATCACTCGTATCCATCTCTTCACAGGGCCCTTAAAGCTGAATCCGAGGTGAGTGTTTCGAAAAGTAAGATACATGATTACGATGACCCTTGCGCGGTGCGTGGACCCTCAGGGGAAGCTCTAGATCCTCGGCAGTCTTCTGCTTGGGGAGGGTTTTGAGGAGGTAGAGTTTAGGGTTTGGGTAGGGTTGAGGAATTTAGGGTGACCGCTACAGCCACCAGACCTTGAAAAGGACTGCCGAGGGTGACTTCCATCTGAAACAGCCGTCGCCACGAGACTGCAACAGTACCGTTTGAGATTATTGCCTGTGAACTCTTGATGGGAGGACTGCTCCCACATGGGAACTTCTCAAAATTGATGGTAAGGTGCCCAACCAAGAGAAACTCCTACATGGGACGGTCCTTCTTGCGCTGCAAAATGCAGTGAGGTGTTCCCTGAGCTTTTCAGAACATGCTTTGTGAGGTGTACAGGCAGCCTCCGCAACAAGCCGAAGCTTCTCTGACTTTGGCTTTTTAGCAAAAGAGCCGAGTGTCTCAATTCTTGGGGATGCTTTCGCTTGGCCTTCAGCTCTTCACTGCACCGCAAGGATTGGTGGCATTTGTGTCTGTCGCCTTGGATCAGGCTGTAAGGCTTCCCATCGGGCAGCTGCTTTGTTTGTCGTTTCTGTGTGTACCTCCAACTCCCTTGTATGTTGCCCACACGTGCACCGCAGTTTGCTTACAGGGTAGTGACTGCTGCAGGGTACCAGGATTCACTTCAATTTCTTCTTCAACCTGAGTGAAGAAGCCAGCTTAGACTGTTCTGATCGATTCGTTTCTTCGCCGACTTGGTCCTGCTGGCCTTGACTGCGCCCGGAACGGCCACTCGGACAGGGCACAGAGCCATCAAGATCGAGAAACTTGGCACTTGCAGAGTTCAGGGCAGTCCCTACATGAACTCGAGATGCCTGTGCTATAATCGATACATGGCCGATGGCTGAGGTGAGACAATAAAGCGACAGAGGAAGGAAGGAAGGAAGGAAGGATGGAAGGAAGGATGGAAGGAAGGATGGAAGCAATGAAAGATCGGAGCAACTACACAAAGCGTAAAGAGAGACAGGGACGGAGAGAGAGAGAGTGAGAGAGAGAGAGAGAAAGAAAAACAACATAATATGGTGACAGTGATGTGAACCTGTACGCATTTTTGCGATCTTCTAAAAAACACCATAGCAAATGGTGGGCCCCAGTGACCGGTTCATTTAGCCCGTCCCCAAGCCCTGACGAAGAACGGAGAAAGAACGACTGACAGCAAGAAGCAAAGAGGGACGAAGGACAGAAACACATAAAACAACAAATGCATTTAAGATGGCTAGCGACCATGTGGACCAACCTGCACCGTTTCAGCAAACGAGGCTATGGACGCATTCTCGCCTCGATTAAAGGCGATGCTCTGAAAGGTCACATCCGATAACATTGAAACCCTAAAGCCGTAAGCCCTTAAAACCTAAGCCCTCGCATCCGAAACCCTGCCCGTATAAACTCTGAGCCCTACATTTCCTAGATCCTACCAATGCCTAAACCTAAAGGACTCGAAACCCCATGGCCTGTAATTCCTCAAACCCAGAACCCTGAACCAGGTTGTGCCAACACTGGCGGAGGTCCCTGCCTCGCAAGTCGTAGCTAAGGAGGTGCAGTGCTGTGCTCCGCCCACTAGAGCTGGCTTCAGGTTCTTGGTGTAGGGTTTAGACCCAACAAGTATGTAACAGTATGTAGAATAATTGCATTTATAGGAGCATTTATTTGACGTATTTGGGGGGTGTTGGCAGGGTTCAGCGTTTAGGGTTGAGGGTTTATGGTTTCGCAATGTTTTGTGGGTTTAGGGTTGGGTGATTACGGGTCGAGGGCGCTGGTTCTTTGCAAGATTTCGTGGCCTCCAATTCTGGTGTGTCGTGCATTGCGTGGGTTATAGGCTTGGGACACAGCCTGCTGATGCCATACACGTAGTGGAAAGATGATTCCTGGCATTGCGATAGCATAGAAGGTCGGTTTCATCTTCACATCAGTGAGACCAGCAGTCGTGCAGGATTTTAGGATGTTTACAAGGGTTTTTGAAGATCGGCATTCCGCAGAACTTGTGGCTCAAAAGTTTCTTATTCAATGCTATACCGCCAGCACCCTGTCATGGTGCGCCTCGGACCGACTTTGTAAGTTTCACGGTTCGGGGTTCACCTGACTGCTAACGCCCAAACCAAACCCTAGATTTTTCGGGCTCCTCATTAGGATTTCCTTATGCATGTATGATATTCCCAAAGTACCCCTGGAGCTCAAGTTCAAACTTGCGCATGTTACGTATGACAAGACACC
This sequence comes from Symbiodinium sp. CCMP2456, assembly GCA_905221635.1. Taxonomy (NCBI): domain Eukaryota; class Dinophyceae; order Suessiales; family Symbiodiniaceae; genus Symbiodinium; species Symbiodinium sp. CCMP2456. The sequence continues at coordinate 158,238 of CAJNDV010016113.1, read as the reverse complement.
AAACGGGTTTAGGGTGTCGGGTTCAGGGCTCATCGTAGGTTAGGAGTGCCAGCTTTGGGGTTTCTTCAGGCTCCAAACTCTTGAAGGATACGGTACGGGGTAGGCCTTGGACCGTCTTGGGCTTTACTACTGGTACCTTATACCCTGTAAAAAAGCGCTACCCGAAATCTATCCATTGGCCCCCAAAACCCGAATCCTAAACCCTGAACCTCAGCACCGGTACCTTAAAATCTATGGCGATAAGCCCTAAACCCGAAACCTAATCCCTGAAAAAACCACGCTAGACCCTGAACTGAGGCTTCTCAGCCTGCGATGGCTCTTGATCTCAGTGTGCTCCACAGCCCTGGCTAGCGAGAGCGGCGCCTCCTGCCCAGCCGGCTCTGCCCCGTGGATTTGATTTATGGGGTTACAGGTACTAACGAGGGTCTTTCGGGTTAGGGTTTGGGTTTTTTTTGGATAACTGCCAATTGGGTTGCAGATGCTAGCCGGGGTTTCCGGAACAGAAGTTTTCTAGTTGTGTGCGCTATGTTTTTGTAGGTTCTGTTGTAGGTCGATGACCGTCTGCAGTGTTTACGGCTGGACAAGCCTCATATATCTTAGCTCTACACCAGAAGTAGTGAGAACTCTCAACCGCATCTTGAACTCTTAGCCCGAGTTTCTAAAACAGCCCGAAGTCTAGTGCCCTCCTACACTCCGGGAAGTAGCGGATGGCGTTTGGTTGAGGAAGGGTTTAGGAAACTCCGGGTCTGGGGTTCGGGGTTTAAGCTTTAGGCAGTTTGGGGGGCTCGAGGTTTAGATATCTGCCCGGCGTATTCAGTGGAGTAGCCCACCTTTGGCTTCTTGAAGCTTGTTGTGCTAGCGGCACCGCCAGTGATCCATTCCAGACCTCGTTGCTGTTTGCAGACTCTGCAGTTGCACGAAGTGGGGTGTAGATGGGATTTTGGTGAGTGTGCAGCCACCTGAGGAAGTCTCTGAGCGACAGATACGGCTTCCATTCTTGGACGATTCTAGCAGTCCCAGAAAGTGACGATGATACGCTTCTTGCTGTCCTTGCAAAGTCTGCCCAACCCACCTTTTGAGCGTCGTTTTGCCTAGACCCTAGCCCCATGCAGACTCTAGGCCCAAACGCCCGTTTAGCATCATCTACGGCAGGACGCGTAAGTTCTCTCCAACCCTCTCTGGTTCTTGATGCAGGCTTTGCCTATATTCTTATTTTATTGTACCATGAAGCATCATCGACTGTAGGCCCCCCTGGTTCTCGACCCAGGCAACTTGCACCACCAACGCGTTGATCCAAAAGTCGTCGCAAGTCTCTGCGCAGCTGCTCGGACTTATGGGCAAATTGCTCGCGGCTTGCACCCTGCAGCCCAAAAATACTGATACTGCTACTAGTCCTTAGGGTTCCGGTGAAAAGTTGGTATAGTCTTTACTGTGCATATTGCCCAAAGCCCTCTTCTGCGAATGAAATCCTTTCGACATCCTGACCCGTCTAATCATCCCTTTGCCCGGCAGGGCTAGGCTCTCGTCCCTGTTTGCGTTGAAGGTACTTGCTAACGCTAAGAACCCCCAAGCCGGAAATCCCAAACCCTCACCCTTAAACCGTAGCGCGAAGCTCCGAGTGAAATGATGCAGGGTTGAGTCCAGGCTTTAATTCTTCAGGGTTGCGGCTTTGGGACTGAGCGTATTTTGGGGGGCCGTAGGAGGTGTCGGGTATTAGGGTTAGTAATGTAGGTTCCAGGGAGATCAGGTTCAAGTCCGACTTGAAAACCTCCGCAAGGGTTCAGGGCTTAGGGTTTATAGGGCTTTAGGGCTTAGGGTTCATAGGGCTGTAGGGTTTAGGGTTCGGGGCTTAGGGTTTAGGGTTTAGGCAAAAATGCCCAAGGAAGTCCAAGAGCTGGCCTTGTGAGGCCTTCTGCAAATCTCACGTTCCAGACCCGAAGCCCTCGAAGGCCCTCTGAGCGAAGTCAAGAACCATTTTGGGTACAGGGCGTATAGGGCGTATAGGGCGTATAAGGCGTATAGGGTGTATAGGGTGAATAGTGTAGAAGTAAGGGAGTCAAGAACCAGATTGGGTATACTGCGACCCGGAACACTCTCAGACAGTCAGGACCACAAGCACCCCCGGCATTGGCTGCCACAATGATTTCCACGTCCCCGCCGGGCTCGGGCAGTTGAAGACAAAACGGGAATCGGGGAAGCAGCGTGTGCAGCACCTCGTGCGTTTAGGAACCTCGTCGCTTTTTACGCTGAACATGGGAACTCCAGAAAGAGTTGCCGAGCCTAGATATATAGCAGCCTCTCACACCCTGAAGGCCTGTAAGGTCCCACAACGATAAGGAACCCTGATGTCCAGGATTGCAAAAGGATCCCTAAAGGAGACCTTCAGCCTTCTTTGTCAGGTCTGCTCCCTCCGAGGAACTCCCGACTCCAATACCTACAGGCTCCGAGACCCAGCCCGCACCAGTAACAGAATTCTGGTTTTGGGTTTAGGGTTCGTTCAGGGATCTAACTACCAATGCGGGAATATGCTTCTACTCTTAGGGCCGAGATATCTATAGGACCTTTCGGGGTATTTAAGGTCTTGGAGGAGCTCTATACAGGTTTTATGACGTAAAGCGTGAGTTAGATTTTGGGGTGTATCATTAATTACGGCACTATCCATGTTATTTTGTTTGTGATTATTCATACTTTTAATCTACTATAGTTCTAGAATGATCTAGGATCTATCGCGGAATGTTGTTGGTATTTTTGGTGGACTGGTTTGCGGTACTCCCTTAGACGCATCTTATGGAGGCTTTGCGCGGGAGTATATCTTGTAGTTTTGTAAAATGTGTGCCAAGATTTTGGAATTTTCGTGCAGGGTTTCAGTCTTACAGGCTTTAGGGATTCGGGGCTTCAGAAGCTATGTCGATGCTGTTTGCTGGTGACACTCCTGTGATCTTTGTGCTTCTTTCTGGTTTGATCATGATCACCAGGCGCTCCCTTGGACGCAAGTAATTACATGGCCGTCTCGGACTAGAAGTGGCACGTTTGCCCGCTAGGGACTGAGATCAGCGAGTATGCCCTGACAGCGTCATTAATCTTTGTGTGGGTCGCTGATGCCAAGGATCAGGCTGCGTTGCTTGCTCGCGCCTCCCAACGAGCTGGATCGGGATCAGGCGACGCCCATCAGGCCACTGATTGCGGATGCCTGCTGACAATGAATGTTATGTTTCTGCTTACAGCCCCGATTAATTGAAGTGCTTCATCGAACTACTTGTGAACCTACAACTCTCTGGCTTGGGGAGCCCGCCTCAGCGAAGCTCGACAAAAAGGTTCGGTCGAAATAAGACCGCAGAGCAGACACGGAAGTGCTCTACGCCATTTGAGTCACTAACTCTTCGGTCACGGAAGCGATTCTTAGACTGGCAACTCCTCTGTAACCCTAAACCTTTCAAATCCCAAGAATCCCAAGCCCAACAAGGTCTCCCAGTATCTCCCCGATACCGCTTCTCGAAACGCTGCCTGGTGAAGGTCCTGGACAGCTCTGTGTCTTCGAAAGTTTTTGATGCAGTCGCAGACGGCTTCCAGCCTGCAGGTTCAGAGGCCCATCTGTGCTAGGTCGGTGCGTGTATGCACGGCCATTTGTTACGAGGTCTGGGTTAATGGGAGTGATGTTCGAATGACTCGACCTCAATGGCAATGGAGGACCCTCAGCAGCTTTTGCTGGTTGTGCTAGATATACAGCATTCCACTTTTGATCTTCTTAAACATGGATGATGATGATGATGATGATGATTATGGTGATGATGATGATGAATATGAACATGAATATGAATATGAATATGAATATGAATATGGGCACCGTGACTTGAAAGCGAGTCAACCAGTCGTGCGGAGACGCCGGCTCCGCTTACGCGTGGCTGCGGGCGGAGACTATGCTGCACAAAGAGCTGACAAATGACAACGCTGATCAATCGGAAGAAGTTGAAGTGCACAGCATTCGGGCCACAACGTCATCGAGTTGCCTTGTTTTCCGTATCACGATCCAGTCACACGAACATCTACGCATGCAGCAGTAAGAAAGCCATGGTCAGCATCGCAGCCACCAGACAAACAGAACAACCGAATACGCACTGCACGAACACAACACGAAACCGACAACTGGCAACACTGGCAAACGAACACCAGCCAACAGCAAACGCAAGGAGCACATTCCGCAACGAATGCAGCCTTTGCTGCATAAGTAGGTATGCTGTATGTTCACTCTGGTGCTCGGAGCTCCAAAAGCTACCAAAGGATTGCAGTCGGTGGCTGTTTGCGTGTCTCTGCCTGCGCGATGATGTGCGATGTTTGTTGGGGGTTATCTCGGGTCAGTGGCGAAACAACCTGTAGTTAACCGTAGCTTCAGCGAAATTTCGCGCTTAGCACGCTAATCCCTGCCGCACAAGAGTCCCGCGCAGATGCACACTGCAAAGGTGTTTCTTGACCGCCGCTCCGGACACCCGTGGATTCAATGGAGTACGGAGTAGGTTGCATCTCCTGCATGCGTGTGGCACTCTGACAGCGGTTTTGCCGGAGGAGATTCCACCTCGTGCCTTTGGCGTACTGTCGCCCACTGTGGCATCTTTAGACTGAGCCGAGTTCCATGCACTTTCCATGCGTGCCGTGGCAGTGTTGCACTGTGCTGTGGCTTTCTCGTGCATCGTGGAAGCCAAGACTGGCCGAGCACAAGAGAGCCAGTTCAGCAAGCAAAAGTACTTGGAGTTCAAGGAGTTCCAAAGGGTGCAAGTCAGTCTTTCGCGCAGTCTTCGGAGAATCGTGGCTTACACCCACCTCCGTGAAGCTCGGGACGGCCTTCCGGACATGCTGTGCACAGTGGAAGCGGAGAGCCGATGTAATCACCATGATAGATTGATAGATATGGTGATGGTGATGGTGCTGGCTGCGTGCATAATGCTGATGTTGTGGTTGTGGTTGTGGTTG
>CAJNDV010016113.1:138645-152603 GCA_905221635.1 Symbiodinium sp. CCMP2456 | reverse complement strand
AGGGTTTAGGGTTTAGGGTCATGACAATTCTATCATTACTATTGTCAGTTGTTTTTAGTTAGTAACTACTAATCATGTTACTTTAGCAAGGAGACTCCATAATACGTTCTGAAGTGACCACCACCTGAAGCCTTACTCTCTCGTTGGAGCCTGTTCCCAGACTTTAGGGCGAAAAAGTGGCAGCCGAATACTTTTCTCGTGTCAATAGAATATGTACATACTCTCTACAACCCTGAACGCTTCCCCCCAACCTTCAATGCAATGTAGAAGCTTAATTTAGTTGTCGATATGATTCCTTCATTCCTTAGTCTTCCCTATGATATCTTTATAGGGTAAGATACCCCATTCTACATTCTAATGAAACAGGGCCCCTATATGGGGTTTCCGAAAATAGGGGACCCTAAGAAAGTACCCTAGATAGTAGGATCCTTATTATAAGGACCCCAAAGTTGGGTACCCTATTTTTCGGAACCTCCCATATGACACCTGACGCATCAGCAACCAAGGAGCTGGGTTGCAAGTTTGCCGGCCGACCTCCACCGGCCGCGGTGACCATCCTCCCCGCAGACCAGGTTTCCGAGCATGCTCCCTGGCTAATATAGGGTTTAGGGTTTCGGGCTAATATAGAGGCTTAGATCACTATCCCCATATTTCCAGCGGGGGTTCTCTAGGTCAAGTATACTAAAATATATCCCTTTACCCCCCTTTGTTTTAGTTAACGTGGTTCGGGTTTCGGATGGTCGGCCTTGTAGTGTTTGTTAGAACGTGCTGCCATCGGCATTTAGAATGGGTTTGGGCAGACAAATCCTAGCCGGACCTTGCGCAGCCAGCTCATCAGTCTTAGCCCTGAGGTGAAGTACACTTGCCATTGTAGTACCGTCGGCCTGCCAATACCCGGGCTACCGTCGAACCTTTCAGTATGTTTTAATGCTGACGATTTTGACGATGATGATGAGGATGCACACCCCTAGGTCCCGTCAATCGACTGCATTGATGTTGATGTTCGCTATGGCTGAGAGACCCAGCCCTTCAACAACGCAAGGGGAGGAGGATGCCAAGTTGCAGCATACTGTCAAACAGGGTGCTCTTGACAATGACGAACTCCAAGAATGTAACGGTCTGAGTAGCATGGGGTCGCCCTGTATTGCAAGATTGGTAATCTCACTGAAGCCCGAACCTCGTGTTGGTGGAAAAGTTCTCCCGAATTACAGAGTTGTTTCGGGCTTTTTACAGGGATATCCATCAATGCAACCATTGTCGGCCCGTAGCTGTCTTCTATCAAACTTATTGTTGCGTGACTGTCACTGCCACCATTACTATCGCTATCACTCCTACTATGACTATTGCTATTGCTATTACTGCTGCTATTGCTATCACTATTGCTATCACTCGTACTCCTTGTCTTGCTCTTACGATGGTTACTACCAGTACTAATTACTACTAATCCGGAGCCCACATCCGGAAAGGTCAACATTATTCAGTCAAGGAAGCTTTGTCTGGTGGGACCCACCCACCCCCACCCGCCCCCCAGACCTCCAAATTGCACCGAACTCCAACACAGGGCCTATGTAGTCTATGATACGAGTCCCTTGGCAGTGGTCAGAGTGTTTATCGAGTGTCTTTTGAATGTCGCATCAAACTAGTGGAGGGAGCTAAGGTTATGCACGTTGTTGTTAGCGGATTTCCAGTACATGTCTCCTTGCATTTGCCAAGGTCCCCCCGCTATATCATAAGATGCTTTGATCTCCTTCCCTTCTGCAGCAGCAGCAGCAGCAGCAGCAGCAGCAGCAGCAGCAGCCACAACAACGGCATCAAAACTATACCTGTCGCAGAGGTCGGCGACTGAGGGCTCCAATCTTGAAGCCATACGCCCAAGCACAACCAGCTGCACTTGAATCACTCGACACGTGCAAGTATGCTGCATGTCGCATTTTGCCAGAGGGCCGAAAAGAGCCGGGAGACTCATGCCCACACCATACTTGCGGGAAGGCCCAGTGATGATGCGCCCGAGGGTCGGCTGAATAGGGCTGTTGGGGTGTATACTATGATGGGAAAACTGTAGGCGACGGGGAGAGCAGCAGACAAAGTAGTGGATTAAGAATTAAAATCCTATGGACTGTTTTTGAAGCATGAACCTCTCCGTCTAGGTGCACACCACATCATCGGCGTCAGCGTGTTATGAACTTCCCATGGGGGACCGCTTCATTCAGCTGGGTCGCTGGCGCCTGGCCGCGATTGACGACAACCACTTCAGCATCTCACATAAGGACACTCGCTTTTGTAGCTGTATAGGGTTATAACATGGTACTTGTAGCATCGTATTCTAGTGTTATAGTTCTAGCATTATCGTATATTATAGTATTATGGTATTCTCGTATTGTGTCGTGGTATTATAGTATGCGCCGGTGCAGTCTTTGAGGCTCGAGTGCAGGGTTTTGAGGTTTCCGGTTTGGCTTGAAACCACTCTCAATCCCAGATCCTACGGTCCTACACCCTAAACTGCATTGCAGAACTGTAGTATGATGGTGCGATGGTGGTCTAGTATTATAGTGCTGTCGCATCGTGTTATCGTGTTTCTGGTAGGGGATCAGAGGAGGTCTCGGAATCGGGATTTCGCCTTGGGCTTCTCGGCAGGACGGGAAAACGGCGCAGATCTTCCACAAGGATGGCACGTTGCATCCAGGGCCACGCAATGAGTCTCAGCTGTAGCTTCCAGAAGGGGGAATCTGTCCTACAACCGAAACCGTGAAACCCCCAAGGCCCTAAACCCCAAATTCTAAAACGCTGAGCCCCCCGCCCCACGGCGAATGACTGCTCCGCTCAGTCAGGAAAGAACCCCTTCACCACCAAAAGCCCACCGCCCCACACCTGGCACCCAGAGGCGCAGCCAGGGCCCTCCCCAAAAAAGGCAACACGGATAGCAATGATATTCATCATAATCATGACAAATAGTAGTCATAATGGTAATAATACTTAATAATACTACTCATACTAATGGTACGAAAAGTACTAATGCTTATAATTGTCCACGGGTTTGTCGCGGCCTGTGAGCGCCGGAAACCCTCGAGATGATGCGTTTGTTTTGTCCTGTTTCTTTGGGGAAAGCAAGCACATGGTGTCCCGAGCGAGATCGTTCAAACTCGACGGTTTGAGAGATTGAAGGTTTGAAGATTGAACACTGCAACACTTGAAGGTTTGAAAAGTGCTGTCACAATTCGAAACTTGCAAACTCGAAACTTTCAATGTCGACACTTTCAACCGTTCAAACTCTCAAACTTTCGAACTTTCGGGCTCGACCAGCTGCTTCGAGCTCAAAGTTCGAACTGTTGCCGCGGCCGAGTTCGGTCGGCTCTCAAAATTGGAGATGTTGAACTTAATTGAAAATTTGAGAGTTGCAGTTTTGACAGGTTCGAAAGTTTCGAGTTGGAAGGTTCTGCACTTTCTAAGTTAGAAAGTTCGAGAGTTTGGAGTTTGCAAAGTTGGCTTCAGGTTCGGTCCTTGGCTGGGCACAGCGGTGACAGTTCGAAAGTTGGGAGCTTGAAGGGTTGAACGGCATGAAAGTTCGAAAGTTTGAGAGTTCGAGGGTTGGGGAAGCTTCAGCAAGTTTGAAGGTTAGAAACCTGCCGAGTTCGAAAGTTTAACGATCCACCGAGTTGCGACTTCGAAAGCTTGAACGATTTTGAAAAAGCCACGGCTGTTGTGCCATTTTGAACTCGTCCCCTCATCGAGTCTTATGGCGCCCTCTTGAGACGATGGCTCGGATATCACATCCTGAACACCCCAGTAGGCGATGGCGGTTGAACTCGTATTTTAGGGGCCTTAATGTTTGTACTATTTTGGGGGTTCGTTATTGTAAGTATATAGTATAGTATGACATACCCCAAGATCCTATTCTAATGATGAAGGCCCCTACAGTCTCTCAAATCCCCCAGGCAAGTGCGTTCGATCCCACGACCTACAGTACTTCCGCAGTGACCTTCACGGTGTGACACGTAACTTGAGCAGAAAACAGCCTGGAGTCAAGGCCAAGACGGCCATCATATTCTGAAGAAGCTGAGGATGAACAGGTATCTTAAACCCATCTCGTCATGAGTCGAGAGCGGCTGATCTCAGATCTTAAACGCGTCCCCCCATTGCAGGCGGTTGATCCTACGTCTTTACATTAGGCGATGGGGCGGTTGGTGAGGGGATTCAGCTCACCCGTCGTTGATCGATGGCGCTCGATCTCAGATTTTGAACGTGGGCCCCACAGTAGGCCCGGCGACGGCGCTTGAAATCGCCTCAAAAGCTGCGATTGATCCCATCTCTTCAAAAGAGCTAAGCCCTTCACTCGGCGATGGGTATCTGCTCAGGACTTTAACGCCTGGGGCAGGTCCATCGGGGCGGCGAAGGGTATCAGCTTCGGCTTCCAGTTCATCCAGGCCTTTCAGAGGGCAAAAAGGTTTACGGGGGAAAGGGGCTTGGTTTAGAGTTGAGGACTTGGGGTGCGGGGGGAGGTTTTTGGGTTCAGGGTTGAGGGGGGGTTAAGGGGGCGGGGGAAGGGGAGGGGGGGCGATAGAGGTTTAGGGTTTCGGGCGGGTAAGGGTTTCCTAAACCCTACACGTTAAATCAGAATCAGCTAGTGTGTAAAAGGCTCCCAGTGCATCCAGGCACCTCTGAGGAGTTCTACAATAAGTTTTTTTTGAGCGCTCCACATGGGGTCTTTATGGTTGATAGTGCTTTGTACTACGGTCATTACGGCATTACCGTTGTTATACGGCCTCCGGTACGTTCAGGCCGGCTGGAAGGGGCTTTCAGAAGGGTCTTGTAAGGATTGCAGCGCTCCTGGTGGCGTTTGAAGGCTTCCAGCACACGCAGGCACTTCAGACGTTTTGCTGTTCATGACAGGGTCCAGGTTTTGTGCATCCGCACTTCGTTGTTTTTTTGAGAACGGTTCTATAGCAAAGGCTTTAAAGGTGATTTTTTCACATAGGATTCTTACGATTGTTTGGAGGGTGTGTAGGTCTTTGAACTGGCTTGGGGGATTTTGGGAGTCTCTGGGGATGTATCACCTTGATCCCTCCATCCTAAAGTCTCTAGCTCTCAACTCATAGATGTTACATCCCTAAGCCTACAAACCCAAATCGCTCGCCATGTCAGGATGCTCAACCCCAGCCCCTTGGCCCTGAACCCCGCACCATGAACCCTGAAGCCCCACAACACTGAACCATGAGACCCAAATGTAGAGGCCTTCATAGTCAGAGTCGGGTTTTGGGGTATCTTCTGCTATAATTAATAAGGAACCCCCCAAAATAGTATAGGTAACTATTCAGGCCCCTATAGTACAGCTCCTACACCCTGCAGCCCTAAACCTCACAAGCCCATATTCCCCAAACCTTCTCGAACCCTAAGCCTTGAACGTACATGTCGCAAGGCTGTACCGTTGTACGGAAAGGAGTAAGACTGAGTAAGTGGTTTCTTCCAGCCCAACACTGCCTGCAGATCGGGAAGTTTCGCGTGGGAGCTGTCGACGAGACCCACCTTTCCATAGCCCACATCGGCGGCAAAACGGCACCTAAGATTGGCAACGAGATTCCCAGGGCTCATAGGGTTTTACCCATGGTGGCAGGACCTTCGGCCCTAAACCCTAAACCTCATCCCGAAACCCGCAGCTCGGGCTTTCAGGTCAATGGGCTGAAGCTTGATACTCATAGACCCAAGTACTCAACGAGGTCCAAACACCCAAAGCACCTAAACCCTATTATGCAGAAACCTATAAAGCTTGAAAGCCTCAAGCCCTAAACCCTAAGCCGCCTAAAAAGCGAGGCGCAGATCTTCCGAAATGACGGCACGCTGCACTCGGGGCCCAGAACCGATTTTTCGACCTGGGACCGCCCAGAGCCTCGGTTCTTTAGCCGTGGGATTTGTTTGGGGTTTTATAGGGTTTAGGGTTCAGGGTTTAGGGTCTTATAGGGTTCAGGTTCAGGGTTAGGCTTTATTGGGTTTGGGGGTGTGTCTGGGTTCTCGCGAAAATCCTCCTTCCGATTGGGCTGCTGAACGGCCTAGGAGTCCATGCCTGCGGGCATCACGGCTGGCGACCGCTGCTCGATTTAGGCATTTCAGGGTTTGATTTTTAGCGGCTCAGGCTTGTCGGGTTTGAGGGTTCGCAGTGTTTTAGGGCTCAGGGTTTAAGCTTAGTTAGGGTTTAGGGTGTGAGGGCTTTAATCCCGTCAAGTATTTCCAATTGTCGGAACGGCATCATCTACTAATCATTACTCAGCTAGTACTCTGCTCTACAGCTCTTCTCGCGGCAAAAGCTGCACCCGAGCGGGCTCCCACCCAGGCTTCGTGCAGCTGGGAAAGTTCCGCTTGGGCGATGCCGATGGCGGTCACTTCCTGGTCACCCACGACAGCGGCCGCTGGGAGACTGTTTGAGTGCACTTAGTAGTTCGGGTATGTTCTGGTAGCTTCGACTGGTGTCGGACACCAGGGTTTACGTTTTCGCTCCGACTCAGACCCGGTCCCCCCAGGACAGACGATCCAGATTTATCGTCGCGATGGCACGCTGCACCCAGGCCCCGGATGGGGCCAAGAAAATGCAGGGGTTAGCTTGCGGTTGATGCGCCTCCGACATGAGAGGGAACGCGTCTGGGGCTTAAACCCCAAACCTTAAACCGTAGGGCTCGCTGCCCGCTTTCCGAAGTTCCCAAAAAACCTTTTCGTTTCTCGACACCTCCAAGCAAACACCGGAGTCGGAGACCCAACAGTTATTGAGATTACGAGCATTATGCCGCTGATGATCATGATGACGATTATTGTGATTCTTGCTATGACTGCAAATTTGTTATATCTATCATCGTGGGCACAATTATCAGTATTATTATTATTATTATGTTTGTGATTGTTATTCTTACTCTTGCTACTATTCATGTTTGTTGTTACTTTTACTATTGAAACTATTATGGTGGTTGTGGTGGTGGTGCTGCTGGTATTGTTGCTGCTGGTGTTAAGTGTTGGTGTCGCATTCATGTCTTGTTTCATTATGCTTGATGTTACTCCTAGTGCCATTTATTTTGGTTGTTACTGTCAGCGGGTATTAGCGTGTTAGTGTCGTGGTTACCATGTTGATCGTTCTTCTTCTTCTTCTTACCCTTATTAATTGCCCTTGTCACTGGTACTATTGCTATCAGTAATGTTATTAGTTATTAGTATTGTGATTATGCCAACCTTAGTATTCTTTTTGTTGCGATTATCATTAGTACTGTTGTTATCGATATTGTTATTGTTAATGTTATTGGCATGGTTATTGTTGGTTCATTATAGTTGTTGTTATATTATCAGTAGTGACGGTGGTGTTGTTGTTGCCATTATTTCCATTAGCAGTACTATTATGGTTAGTTTTGTGGTTTGCAGCCTTGCATCATTGCTATTATCACTGCTGGTACTGTTATTAGCACACCGCATCGGTTCAATGCAAGTAACCTAGCCCCCTGTGAACTTTACCAAGTCATGTTACAATACACTATTGAAAAATGACAGGAGTCATCTTTCTGTAGAAAGCCTCGAACACCCAGTCGTCAATTCGGACAACAGCTTCTGTTACCGTTTATGTTCCCGTCAAAGTCTTTCGAATTGAGAACAATGAGCGCTTGAGCATGCCCGCGAACAATCTTCCTCAGAGTCTACCTACTACCAGCAGCTCGACGCCCTACACCGTCCAACCCTGAACCCAGGATCTTAAGCTTTGTATACGCCTGAAGGACCCCGTACCGACTGGACCGCGGCAATCTCCACAAGAGGCCCCAGCGCGTGGACCTGCAAGGACAGGGATGTCATGCCTTTAGTTAGAGTATAAGGACTGTAAAGGGATGTTGTTACTCAGGGCCTCTGATTCACGAGGGTCTAGAATCAGGTGTTGTGACCTCCCCCAGTGCATCTTGGAACTCGTAGACCCATTCAGGAATTAGGATCCCCTCGTCCTGAATGTCAAGGGCGACGCCTCCAATCGCAACAGCAATGCCCTAAAAACAAAACCCGAAGGTTTCTACTGGGGCATACGGAAGCCTTAGACCCTGGGGACGGCGAGGCTTCGATTGTGGCTTTAATGGCGTTTGGGGCTTCATCCTTTGGGACTTATGCAGGGGCCTCAAGATCCTCATGGATCCTCATTTTTTGCTTAGGGTTTAGGGTATAGTTTAGTTTACCTACTACTAGTAGATGCACCAAGACCCTCTTCGAATTCTCGAATTCGCAAGTCCCCCAAAGCGCGGGCCTTAACAAGCCCATGGAAGTGCATTCAACATACCAGCGATCATAGTGGTAATACCAACTACAATCGTAGTCACAGCAATTGTAGCACATGTAGTAACACTAACCACCCCTGAACTTACTGTCGGCCTTGAAGCCTAAGCACCTGGAATTCCAGTACATGTACATCATATAGGGCTTGTATATGAAACCGTAAACTGCAGCAGCACTCGCCTCCTCAAAACATCCTCCAACCTTCAAGCCGGGTGGTGGGGGCCTTGCAGTTCTCTCCACATTTCTCGCAGCGATTACATGGCAGCAGTTTTTGTCGTACTTTCCAGCAAAGGCCTCATGTCGTGGCAGGAGAAATCTGTCGGTTTGGCAGAACACAACCCTGAACCCTGCTAAGCACCGAAACCCTCAACCCTAGGCCGTAGACCCTACACCCTAAATCCCCTTGAGCCCTAAACCCCTAAACTGACGAGGACTTGCCCGAGATGGCATACGGAGCCTGCGACAGCGGATGGGCGGCTTTTGGCGAGCCTGAGCTGCGACTTCGGTCTCTTCTTCGGGTCAGGGTTCGTTCTACAACTTAAGGCAACTATAGGGTTCCCTTAAAGGGGTATAGAGGGGCTTAGGGCTCGGTGTTTACAGGAGTTTAGGGGGATGCTTCGAGTTTCGGGTTCAGTAAAGTTCGAGGGTTCTGGAATGTGTTGGAAGTGTTATGCGTTTTTGTTGCTGGCTGTGCTGTGTGCTTGAAGTTCTGAAGGGTCTCCCAGAAGCACGTTTCTGGCTACCGGCTAATACTGGTTAAGTCTTTCCAATCCTTCAAGCCTTCAGAACCCTGCCCTTCTTAAGAAGGTAAGCCAAGTTTTGGGCTTCACCTTCCACGCACCTAACCTGAATCAACGCATCCTAAAACCAGCGACGGAGCTCTCTTGTTTTGGGATTGTTGCATTTGCGAGTTCTGGGGTCCCTTTGGAGTTTTACGAGTTTGGGTGGTCCGTGTTGTGTTCAGGGTTTGAGGCCTCAGGACGCTGGGGTTTTGGGTGTTCTGGACCTTGGACTGAGAGTTCTGAGGCCCTTCATTTCTCGCTCATCTCCGAAGCAGAGCGGGCTGTGGAAACCGTAAACCCTAAACCCTTCCGCGCATGCGGATTCCTGACGCTGGTGACAGTAGACGGAAAAAGGTGCTCAACAAAAAAAACCCTTAACCCTAAACCCTAAACCGTTCCGTAGGACAGTTCTCGGGGACATGAAGGTTCTTAAGGACGTACACTCGAGATGCGTTGCAGTGCCTTGAGTCTTTCTAGTGGTCTGTTTGGGGTGTCTAAGTCGCCCGCACTCCTGAAGCCCTATAACATCCTCAAACAGTACTCCATTAAACCCTAAACTTTGGAAAGCCTTCAGTGGTTTTGAGGGTTTGGGCTTCAAACTCCCGCTGTTTGATTAGGTTTATCTCTTTATCTGCCTCCTGAGCAAGTGTAGGCCCCAGAAGTCAGGCAGAGTTCCAGATTGCGTGCCCGAATATGGGAGTTTCCGAACATAAGGGGTACCTTGTCTTGGGGTCCTTATAATAAGGATCCTATTCTTTCGGGTACTATATTAGGGTCCCCTATTTTCGGAAACCCCCGTATTGCCCATCCCGACAGGTGCTCAACTTGTTCCGGGCTGCTGAGTTTAGCGATGACCAGAACATTCTAAAGTACGCCCTGGCAGAGAACTCTACACCCTAAGTCCTAAAGTAAGACCCAAAACCCTGAACCCACGAGGATCGCTTTATCCAGCTGGGAGATTGGCGTCTGGCAGCGATTGATCAGACACATTTCTCGATTTCACACAAGGACTCTGCGGCGGGTCTCATTGTGCGAAGTTTAGGATTCTCAGCAATCGGATAGGAGAATTCCACATAGTTTGCGTTCCATCCCTGTACTGTTGTCTTGACAGCATGCACATGTCGTGCGATTATTTTTGTAAGGCTTGAGCTGGCACGGTTTGGATTTTGCTCATTCCTGGACAGCCTGACATGTTGTTGGTTTCCTTTGTTGCGAAAGGTTGTGCATGTTTTGCATGTCGCCTTCTTTTGCAAAGCTTGAGCTTCTTTGTGCCTGTTGTTTGAAGGAGATAGGCTGTCGGGGCTTAGAGTGGACTCTTGCCGCCAGAGCTTCATTCATGTGCTTGATGGTAAGGAGCATCAAGGGAACGTCAAGTTTCTCGGAGCCCGTTTAAAGGGGGGACCCTATCATCGAACCTTACAGTACCGTTAACGGGGACCCGACTAGAGAACCTTACAGTACTCCCTTAAAGGGGACCCTATTATAGAACCCTAAAGTACCTAAACCCTAAACCCTAAACCCTAAACCCCCAAACCGTTGAAATCCCGCGAAACCTTTGAGCGTGAGATCCTTACGGTTGTGTCGTCCTTCGGGCCCCTAGTCTGTGGACAGCCCTGACACGCCTGGTCTTGTCAGCAAGTCTTAGGGTTTTATAGGGTTTAGGGTTTAGGGTGCTGCAAACACGGACATTGGACATAGGGTTCGACTTGTGTTTTTCAGCTTCGGGTTCTCGGAAGTCTTCCCAGTTTCAAACCTTCAAAGGATGTCAAGACTAATCCCGACATCACCTGCTCAGAGACCAGGGATGCCCTTCATTTTGACATGAGTGGTGTTTCTACACCCCGACACCCAGTAGTTACTGAGTCCCATGCACATTTGCTCCAGCTACACCTCCTGGACCCGAGCAGCACGGAAACCCGGACCTATGAAAGGACGGAGTGACATCACAAATCTGGCGCGCAGATGGGACCGTGCACGGCGGGCCGCGGAGTGACTCTGGGACGGCTGCAAAGCGGGGTCTTTCTGGTGTGAAACCATCCAGCCATCCTTCCCTCTATCCATCCATCCTCTATCCGTTATCTATTTGTCAATCTGCCTACCTACCCGCCCAGCCACCTGGCTACCTGAGTACTATCTAGCTATCTATCTACTTATCTATTTGATTACCTAGCTACCTATCGACGAGATCATAAACATAAACCCTAACCCTAAACTCCTGAACAAAGACATGCAGCGTGGCCAATGGAAGGGCCTGCAGGCTTCATGTTTCAAGGCCGCAGGAAAAGGTCCAGCTTGCAGGGTTTACGTTTAAGGGTGTAAGGGTTTAAGGGTTTAAGGTTAAGGGTGTAGGGTTTAGGGTTAAGGGTTCATTTGTTGTGTTTTGTCGACTTCGAGGGTTCCGGCCTGACAGACTTGGGATGCGAGCCTCCGGTGGGGAGTTACAAGTTTGGGGTTACGTAGTGGGTACGTACGAGCAGGCTCCACGTTAACAGTTCAGGCTCGGAAGTTGTGCTTGTTTGTGCGATGTTCTTCGGACTATGCATTGGGCTTTTCATTGAAACGATTCCTCACTACTCTGTGTTCGTGGCACCCACACTCACGTAACCCCGGAATAGGCGCCAATTTAGGTGCAAAACGTTCGCATTCGTTTCCAATGTTTCGCAAAATATTATCAGTAAAGGAGATAGAGTGGATACTTTCGCAACACTACGTCGACCTCAGTTTGGGTGTCATTTCCGAGGCACTGCCATCAGTTTCTTATGACAAACTGTAGGCCTCGGCTTGGATGTAGCTTTTGAGCCAGGGCCATTAAGCCACCCGTGCACATCCCGTACAGACGTGAATGGGACTGGTATAGAGCCGTTGTACATAGAATGCTGGTAGAAGCGCGTCAGCCGTGCAGATGATTTTTTCTAGCTAGTGTCGACTGGAGCCCCTAAACCCCAGGCCTGGAATCTGAACCCAGCACCCTGAAACTAACTAAGCCTTGTAACGTTTAGTTCTAATTCAAACCCTCAACACCAAAACACTAAAACACTAAGCCCGACTAAGCCTTGGGCACAACGAAGGACTTCAGTGCCTGGGGCAGACCGCTAGGCCCCGGTTTGAGGGCAAATGGCAGGGAAGCCAATTTCAAAGCGGTGTACGTCGGGGTGTAGGTGATTCGTAAGTTTAGGGTCAGGATACGCCGGCAGAAAGACAAGGCGCATGTTTGCTTGAAGATGCTGAACGTGTTGTTGTAGTCGACGACATAGTATACCGATTGACAATCAAAAGCAGGAACACACATCATCCAAAGCTTGCCCAGGATCTCTGCTCTAGGTAGGAATATCGCTGAATCTCCATGAGTGTACCTTGTGCGAGGCTTCCCATCCGGGATCACGTTTGGGCCACAATTTATTCAGATCGGGAAGTGGCGTATGGGCCAGATAGATGGGGCTCACTTCAGCATCGCGCACCAGGACTGAAAGGGGGACGGGTTCTCTGCTTGGACGCTGCTTTGTCTTGTGGTGTGGCGGGTGCAGGTTTCACGGTTCGGGGTATGTGGGAAGGGACTTATAAGACTTAGGCATGAGTCCCTGGTAACCGCGAGGAGGAACCAGGGTTTCGGACCCCAGACCCCTAAGAACATCCTCAGCCCCCCAAGTCTCAGCCCTAAGCCCTAAAGATCTCTAAACCCCAAACAGTTCCAAGCCACAAGTCCTGAACCCTGAGCCCACCCAAACCCCCTCAGCCTCGAACCCTTCCGAATCCCGAAGCATGAATCGTTGTGTCAAGAAGTCTACCCAAGCTCAACATCAGAAGCCCTGAAGTTGCCTTCAACCCTTAACCCTCAGACCCTCCACCCTTAAGCCCCAAATCCTTACCCATAGAAACAGTCTGACCTTTAAGCCCAACAGCACCCCATGACTCCATGAGAAAGGACGGCCAGACAGCCCAGATCTTCCGCCAAGATGGTACCCTGCACAGTGGGCCTCGCACGGACCCTTGGCCGGGATGCTGGGGGTTTGGAGCTCACGCACAATAGGCTTATGTTTTGTGGTGATTGAACGCCGGTTCTAGTCGGTGTTATGAGGCTTTAGGGCTTAAGGGTCTGTCTGATGCATGGAGTAGCGCAACCTGTAGCTCAAGACTATCACTGCCTCTCATCGAAGTCGGATTCGATATTCCTGGCGCCCCCAGCCCTAGTTATTGAGTAGGATGAATATCATTGAAAGCCCTAAATCCTAAACCGCAACTTGCTCTCAACAGTAATCAAGAGGAATTTCCGTGGCATCCCTAAGCCCTACATATATAGTTACAATAGTATATATATATATATACATATATATATATATATACTAGCCCTAAACAGGTCTACCCTTGATTGAAACAATCAAGCACTTACTTGATTGACTTCGGAGACCGACCCTGTTCTTAGAGCCCCTGTACCCAAAGCCGTGTAGCAGCAAATTCCAAACCCCAAGACTTGTCTGCAAAAGCACCCTCAAAAGAAAACAGCCCTGTTAGAGCCTACTACAACCCTCAAAGCCCCGGGGTTGAAGCTGATGCAGATGTTGAAAACCCCAAAAACCGATGTATGTGCATAACATTGTGATATATATATGTACACACAAAAATCTCCACGAAGTCATTTGATTTTCGGAGTTTTCCTGGAATTGTGCCTATTGGTACAGCGTGTTTCTTCCGAGGGAACACTGTATTGCTCTTTCGGTCAAAGAGGGTGGGATTACCATGCAGTTCTTTTTTGACGAGGCATGTAAGCGTCAGAGACGTTCCTTTAACACGCAACAGAAATCTGGGCACATGGGGGGCTATCATACATATATATATATATATACACACATGTAATATGTATGTACATATACGAGTGTGTGTGTGTGTGCGTGTATATGT
>CAJNDV010016113.1:108883-130222 GCA_905221635.1 Symbiodinium sp. CCMP2456 | reverse complement strand
TTGCGAACGCTTTGCGAACGCTTTAACGACGATCCCTGGTCAACGATTGGACCCCTGGACCCCAACCTTTGAAACGAGAACCCTTCTGCTACGCACTCGGGAAAACTGTCCGGATCCTCTGGAGCAATGTCCGAATCTCTCCGATGCCGTGCCCTTCCCCTTGTAGCTTCGAAGCCTGCCATATTGCTGCAAACACGCCAAACACAGAAGTCACCACAAAGTGCGCCATAGTAGTCTGTCGACATTGAACATCGCCAAACGCGCGGTGGTAGGTTACCTATCCCCCAAGGAATTCGCACATATCCTTCTTCGTTGTTCCGTCTGCCTGAGGAATGACCTCGCCGTTCCTTCGGAGCCTATTCACATCCTGCTGTATCTGGAGCCTTTAATCGCGTTAATCATTATCGCCAATGGCATCTCTATTGGAATTCAGACAGATCCAATGTATGAGGGCTGGCCCTACTGGATGTATGTGGAGCTTGGCTTCGTAGTGCTTCTCTCCATCGAAAACTTGACCCGCACCGCTGTGCTTGGCTGCCGTGATTTCTGGTGCGGGGCCGAAAAGGGATGGAACTGGTTCGACTCTTTTGTGACAGCCATTGGTATCGCAGACGTCTCCTGGCAGCTGCTTGCCACAGATTCCCCGGACATCGCCGGCACCTTGCTGCTGCGCTGCTTCCGCCTGGTGCGCCTGGCCCGGGTCGTGCGTGTCTTCCGCTTGAAGATCATGTCCGACCTCCGCCTCATGGCCCCTCGGCGACCAGCTTCGACAACATAGAATTGCTCCTAGTAGGGTTCCTGTAAGACATTTCAAACGCCTTTAGCAGTTTTTTAGTCTCGGTGTTTTACATTTAACGTTGATTATCGCGATGACGGTGTGGCCCCAGGTTAGGGGCCTCGTTGCCGGCATCTGGACACTGGCGCTGGCTTTCTGCCTGCTCTTCGCGGTCCTGTACCTCATCGCAGGCCCCAAGCAGAGCCCTTCATGTGCGCATCCTCCGTTCATCAAAGTCTAGCCTAGGAATCGGAGTAGTGACCAAACGCTACCCTCGCCCCGGCGCCGGCTCCCGTAGTTTAGCAGACTATGACCTTCCGGAGCGGTCTAGCACGTGTGGCGATACTCCGGTTCGCACTACCTATAATTAAGCTTCGAGTCTGTGGCAATTTGGGTTTACGACTTAGCGCCAAGGTCTTGTTTTAATTCGGGCTACGGGCTGAAGAACGTAGTTGTTCTACGTTCCTGTTTGTTTCAGGACGATCAGAGCAACCTGGGATTTGAAATTCCAAAACCTGCCTTTGCCTAGCATCTGACGCAGACCCTATCCCTAATCCCTCGAAACCCTAAACCTGAAACCCTAAACCTTATGACCTTATAAGCCTTTACCCCTGAACCCCGAAAAGGCCTGGCCTCCTTCACCATTGGCCGGGACAGTCGGATGGCAGACCTTGGCATGGAAGATCTGCTCTCTTGCTTGGTTGGTTTAGGGCAGGGTAGGCTTCATAGTGCTGATAGGGGTTGTAGGACTCTTAGGGTTCATGCTGTAGGGTTCTGGGTTGATAGAGTTTAGAGGACTTCTATAGGGTTTAGGTCTGTTGGGGTTTGTGCTGCATCCAGAAGTTCCTGTTCACCATAATGGTTCTATGATGTTCTTGGAGGTTTGGGATGTTCCGGGGGCGCAGGGCTTCTGATGTACATGCTTTGGGATGTGAAGTTTAGGAGATAGATGGCTGGGCCCGAGCCGTGAAGGAGTTTTAGAGAGGGCTGGTGGGACGGAGGGTTGCACGGTGTTTCAATTCTGTGTGGGTCTTGGGCTTTGGATGTATTGTGGTGTTTGTGCGGCATGTCGGGTTTAGCTGGTGTGGGGATTGGCGGTTGCTTTCTGCAAGTTTGCAGCTAGTATGAGGGCACGCCATTGCCGGCATCATTTGCAGGGCTTTTGCCGTAGCTGCTTCTTTGACTCCTAGATTCGGAGCCGGGCAAAAACTTAGGTTTTACAACATCCCATGGTCTATGTTCACTGCCTTTCGCTGTTTCATCGGCGACTGCAACACCATGACTGGGGAGCCGATTATGCTGGTCCTCGCCGAGCAATTCGGGGTGGTCTTTGTCTTTGGCTACGTTTGCAGCTACATGCTGGTGGCCATGGGCATTTTCAATGCCACCTCTTTGCAACCAAGAGCGGGTTTGCCGTGTGTTCGGCTCAGCTTTGTGAGCTTTGTGAACATGTGGATAGTATAGGGGCCTTGGTAATTAACTTTACTATTTTGGTGGGTTCCTTATGATAGCTATCGTACAATACACCCCCAAACCCAATTCGAATTCTTAAGGCCCCCACATTAAGCCCAGCTCCTTCCTGCCCGAACCCCAGCGAGTTTGGCCTTCTTCCTGAATATTCTTGAATGGTTAAAGCAGACTGAGATCATACGCTACAAGTGTTGTATCGTCTTTGTAGCCCACCGCCAGGGGCGGTGGAGGGCAGATTGTTATCGGCATTACAGTACGCTTTTGGTACACGCGCAAGAGCTCTTGAATCCGATGAAACTCACGGCTCTCTTGTTGGCAGTGAGAAACGATTGACATATTCCACCGCAGGGCAAAGTTCGACGGTTTCGAAAGATGAGAACTCGTGTTTGTCTAAGGTGGTGACATGTGAGGAGTCTGAGTAGTTGAGGTTCAGGCACGACTGATTAGATTGACTGGATAAGTGGGTTTTTTTTCTGGGATGGAACTGTCTTCCAGCGATCATTACACCTCTTGATGAGGTAATCCTTGCCGTCTACGTGGACATTACCATGCGGGCCGCGAAAGAGAACGACGCCGTCACTGCAGAGCAGTACAATCGTGAGTCCATTCGAATCGCCCGTGCAACCCGAGAGCTACTGAAGAAATTTGCAGCTGCTTATCATGTTTTCCACGTAATTGAAGATCATGCAGCTGATATTTCTCGATTGGAAATCAGCCACGGGGCAACTCTGTTTACCGACGACGAGATTCACGATGATGTCGCCATTACAAAGGAGCTCTTCTTTCTGGTCATTCAAGATCCCGCGGTGCAGGCCTCAAGCCCCAACGCTCCAGTCCGTCCAGACGAAAGCAGTAAACTGAATTACCCCTGCTGCCGTTCCCAGAAGTGCATGCACCATGTCCTAGCCCTAGCACGAAGGCCTTAACCTCTTAAACTGTACTGAAACAAGACTGAAAGTCTGAGAAAATAAGGAGCCACAACATAGGCACGAAATAGTAGCATCCCTTTTCTGTCAAGGCTCTTACTTGCAAGAGTGCCTCCCATAGAGGCCTTGATGGATGAGCTCGACCTTCCGCCGAACCGCGCACAGCTCTTCGAAGTGATCGATTCAGATGGCAGTGGCACCTCAGGTAAGAGAAAACGGGTGTAGAGTTTAGCCTTTAGGGTACATGATTTGAGAGGGCCGGTCCCGTGTTGCGAGGGGTTGGGATTTCGGCATCCGGTGCTGCATTTGGTAGTTCTGGGGTTTATGATGTGTATGCCTGTACGCATTCCTAGGTTTGTCTTCCGGGGGCTCAACCTCAAAACATCCAGGCTCATACCAAACCCGGCGCGAACCTAGGCTTGGACCGGAGAGTTCAGGGGCCTCTCTGGGGCGAGAGAGGCTAAACACAGTTGCTCTTAGGTGTAGGTCGCTCTCGGGTTTCAGGGTTTCGGCCTCAACGTCCACCCCTGATCAACACTCCCTTCTCCCGCAACGAGGATCACCAGAAGGACATCGCAATATGATGGTCCTTACCGAAGGGGTTGAAAGGGTAGCTCATTATCATCAACCGTTGAGGAGCAAGTCCGACTGCCCGTGAGGCCGAAACCTTCGGCATTGAACTCAACCCTGGTGGTTCTAAGCTTCGGTGGTGGTGCCTATGGACGAGAAGGTTTAGGCAAAGAATTTAAGGCGGAGAAAGCCCGAGGCCTTATCATGCTGCACGATGGATCCCAAAGCCCCGCTGACTCAACAGCCTTGAACATGAAACCCCCCGAAACCCCTCATAAGCCCTCTTTCCGGTGCACACTGACCCCCCCCAAAAAATGAAGGAAGCCATAAAGCCCTAAAGCCCTAAACCCTGAACCCTAAGCCCTAAAGCCCCGTTTGTCGAGCTACTTTCTTCTCCAAGGTACCCTCCACATCCAGGAGCTGGTCCAGGGCTTGTTGAAGCTGCGAGGGGAAGTCAACAAGGCTCCTGAAGCTTCGTCAATAAAGGGGGGGCTTAGGGTCCAGGATTTGAGGGTTTCAGGTTCATAAGGGTTTAGGGTCTAGGATTGTTGGGGTTTAAGGGTTTAGGCGTTTTTCTGGGTTTAGGGTTTCGGAAAGGTGCTCTAATTAGGACCTATGATCTTGGAGTTTGGGATTTGGGGTTCCGGGTTTTGCGTCACTACAATACCAAGCCAGTATCTCCAATGACAGCGGCAAGGTAATCATGTACATCTCGAGAAGCACCCACCTTACTCGAGCAGCCACAAAGTGATCCACCTCTACTGTAGCCGCAAGCCTGAAGTCTGAAACCTCAAAGAATCTTAGAAGCAACGGGGTCTGACAAGTACTAAGTTCTTTGGCTGAATGCAGCAGGAACGGGTTTTTTTTATCCCCAAGTCCTGCACAAGAACTAGCAGAAATAGGAAGTTCTTGCACAACCCGGGACCTCAAACCTGTCCTAAAGCCTGAAGCTTGAAACCCGAACAACCTGAGAACAACTGTCCTTCCATTTGCACGTATCCCTTAAATCCCTGGTATTCCCGCAACCCTAACCATGTAGAATCCCTTTCAGAGCCCCTATAGCTCCGCAATAGGGCGATGTCGTCGCTCCGCTGTTGGCAGCCCGCTCTGTCCAGTCATTGGTGACAAGCCTACAGGAGGAGGGGTGCTGACATGGCTGGGGAGCTAGGGGCTTGCAGGTTAGAGGTCGTTACACTCGCTTGAAACTTCAGAAACTTTGGGACCTTTCTATAAAGCCCTGTACGCACTCACGCAGGCACGAGCTGTGCAGAACTACAAGACTGACCCTAAACTCTAAAACCAACCCTCATGACACACCATAAAGGTTGCAATATAGAGAGGCTACTGGATGCCAGCGGGGGAGATCTGACGTTGTGTTTTCCGGGTTTCAGTGAGATTCCATGTGGATGTGCAACAAAAGATTATATTTATATGGCGCTGCAACCCATAGTCACAAACGCTCATTATGGTTAACCTTGTGCATGGATTTCGTGCGTCCGACACCCTGATCTACAAAACAACCATCATAACCCTAAAGGCCCTACGACTCCTAGACTCTGTGCCTGCAGCCCTAAGGCCCTAAGATCCCCTGCCAGGACTTTTCGAAGTACTTTGGGGGACTCGAGGGCTCTCTTCCCGAGCCCCTCGGACCTCGCCCGCCCTCTTCGCCCTCCGTCTTCGGGCCACGGCTGGGGGTGAAACTCCCACAGCGACCTGAGGCTGCAGAGGCCGAGATGGAGCCTCTGCCGCCCGCAGACTCGCCCCGCAGCGTCTGACTACGTGTCATAGTCTTGTTGGTAGTATTATACTTTTGGATTGTGATTATGACTGTTATGATGTTAGCCTTCAGCATTCTTGAAACTATTGTTGCCATTGCCAATTCCTAAAAAATCGTTGATGGGCGAAGAGCAAAGCTCTCGCGCCGAACGCGTTTTCAACCTAGAGACGGCCGTTTTCGAGCAGGCGCAACAAGCCGCGCAGCCACGACGAAGTTGTGGGCCAAGGCTTTGGTGGCGGCTGGCAGCGCATGTGATCCAAGCTTGAAGGGCCTGGAGGTAAGATCTTTGACACAAATTTGTGGCAGCTACAATCTACAAGGACATCGAAGTTTATTGGTATCGGAAGGAAGTGGTATCCGGAGCAAGAGATGATAAATGCACAGTTTAACGATGACCCAAACTGACTGTGAATTTCTTTTGGTCCTGAGTTTGGGCAGTCGCGCTGTGCGCCTTTCTCAAGGTCCGCTTGGCTCCGGCACTTAGGGGCTCGTTGCAAAGTGGGGTGCACTGGTACCAGGGCTTCCTCAAAGAAGATCATGCACTTCAGGCACTCGTTCGGTCCTTTTAGTGAGTATCTGCTTAGGGTCTGTATTGCCTGTCTACTTTGGGGTTTAGGAACCCTGACCAAAAACCCCCAAAGCCTAATCGTCAAGCCCTGAGCACCAAGAACCATAAAACCCTTAACCCTAGACCCTTCTTATGTAATCCGACTCTTAGACCCTGCACCGCACTTATGTCCCTGATGTTTGGCAACCCCAAGTCGGACAGCGACGCATCCAAGTCGAAGAAAAGTTGGTGGTGTCTGCGGTTTAATACGTGGGTTAAGGGCTTAGTGGTTTCCCAATTGCAGGCTGCCGTATTCAGAGCAAAAGTACATAGGGTTCCCCAAAAGGGCCACGATTTCGGAAGTTTCCCGCTTGGCTTCTTGTCGGCAGAGTAGGGATGTGGGGGGGTGTGTTGTGTATCAAGGACACAGACACATAGTATTGGTAATTCTTCAGGTTTCCAAGTGAAGCTTCGGGTTTAGGCCTTTAGGGCTCTAGCGCGTCAGGGCTAAAAAAGGTGCAGAGACTTATATAGAGTGATGAGGCTCTCGGGCTTCAGGGCATTGAGGCTTCCAAAAATTAGGCCGCTTAGAGTCTTGGGTAGAGCTTTAGGGTTTGTGGTCTCAGCGTTTAGGGTGGGGGTTCATGTTGCAACAAGCGATGAGGAAGAGTAGTAATATATCTCCTCAGCTCACCTTCGCAAGAAGAAGCGTGAGGGCTGAACCACGTCTTTGCATTGACCTTCACCGCTTCTCCAAGCATTGCTCCAGGGTTCAATGCAGGCCTGGTCAGGTCTTCAATATTGTGTTATATCATGGAATGTTATATGTTTTCGTTGTCGGATACTATAGCATACTATACGATACATTGAGACAGGTCTGAAGACCCTGAAGTTTCTGAAGAACCCGGATACCCGTTCTGATGGACATTGGGGCTCGGTCTTCTGGAACCTGGAGCCCGAGAA
Source organism: Symbiodinium sp. CCMP2456 (assembly GCA_905221635.1). Taxonomy (NCBI): domain Eukaryota; class Dinophyceae; order Suessiales; family Symbiodiniaceae; genus Symbiodinium; species Symbiodinium sp. CCMP2456. The sequence continues at coordinate 123,194 of CAJNDV010016113.1, read as the reverse complement.
TTCCAAAGCCAGAGCGACCAAACTCGAGCACTTCAACCTCAAAGCAGTGCCGGCTCCAGGCCTTAGAGTTCAGCTGTTAGGATTCAAGGTTCAGTAGCTATCCCAGCCTAAAGCCTAAACTCCTATGGACCTTATAAACCCAAAACCCTACCCCTGCCCTACCCCCTGTGGGAATTCTGTGGGTCTCCGACTGCCCGGCAGGCGATCCGATGACGGAGCGAGAAGGCCGGGGACTGAGAAAATACAAAATTTTTGGGAACGGGGACTGCCAGTTCAAGGCATTCGGTCCTGCTGCGGAGTTTAAGGGTCTTCGGTGTTTATTTTGCACAGCTTCCGAAAAAAGCGCCATAGATTCGTGGAGACCAGGCAAAAGACACATCCGCTGTGTCGGAATTTTGTGTGTTTCGTCTTTTGGCACCTTTCCGGTGATAGTGTCTGCCTGCAAGATCTTAACCCAACCACCCTCTGAAGCCTAAATACAGGCCTGGACAGGCAGATCAACAACAATTATGTGACAAAGTGCGTCTCATGAATCCGCCTGTTATAGACGCTAGTATGTTTATTGCTACCACTCGTATTTCGTGCTGCTGCGCCAGTATCCGAACTGTCAGCCCCTTGTGTGCAAGGGGCGGTGTAAATCATGACGAGGCTCAGAGGTGGCGAGCTTAAGTTTTTGAACTCCTTAAGCTCTCTGTCAACAATAAACCAAAGCCTATAACCTTACCCTAAACCCTTTCAACCCTAAACCCTATTGCAGTCCAGTTGGGGTTGGAGCCTTTGTCAGAAGCACCGGAGATCGGGGGAGTCGAAGTGAACCCCATGCAGAGGCCCCAGATAAGAACCCTCAACCCTGGCCTCTAAGCCCTAGACCCTTCACCGCGCACTGCAAACCCTACACGCCTACTCTCAAGTATTCTGTCTAAACAATATACATTGTACATCATATGCTATAGATGCTTTATTATATATTATAGTCATAGTCCCGAACCTTGGGAAAGACCTGAGCCTCACCCTAGGAGGAGCGCCCCTCCGTCGGTCTCGGCCGCGTGGAAGAGCCGAGCACTCAGACGTCCCTTCACTTCCCGCGCAGCCCTGCATCCTGGGATGGACGTAAACGACCACGTGTGCCGAACTTTAAGCTCTGGGCCTTTCAGGTTCGGTCTATCAGAGAAAGCTTCAACTGTTTTGGCCCGGCTGGTTGAACGAGAGAGACAGCGACCCTACTGGGTTTATGGGGGCTTCTCAAACTTCGGGATCCTTCTGTGGGGTGAAGGCTAGGGCTGAGGATCAGGGTGTACGGGGATTCTGAACGTTGGGGGCTCTGAAAGGGGTCTGTCAGTGGGCAGCGATTTTCAACGGGCTTTATCGGGGGCTTTTCAAATGTAGGGGTGCCTTGGGCGGGGGTCGTTAGAAAAGGATTTCACTAATCACGTACAGTCTAATCTAGGAGCCCCTAAAAACGCATGGCCAAACTACACCACCGAAATGACACAGGCCACAGTTGTCCCCTAAATCCTGGTCTGACACTTTTCCCACTTGGGGCCCTCTATCTCCTCAAGGAATCACACAGACGGACGCTGGATTCCGGAGTCGGTCGGCTGCTTGAAACGATTGCGAACATATTGCAGGGAAGGTCTGAGAACTCCAGCATGTTTCTTCTCCATCTTCGGTTCAGAGCAGACGCGGACCCACATGCCGCCTGCAAACGCTAGAACACAACACGGCTTCGTGCAGTCTAAAGTTGGACTAATCGAAACAATGCAAAGCTTTTATTTTGCCCCATAGAAGCACCTATTCGCGCGTGCCGGGGCCCTCATCACGATCACGAAACGCAATATCCTAGGCAAGTAGCGGCCTATCATGGATCCTGACCGAGAGCTGAATTCACATGACAATCATCAGCTAATGCAGGTAGGTAATATAGGGGCCTTAATAATTACCTATACTGGTTTTTGGGGTGCCTGATTCTAAATTTTGTCAATTACAGCAAATATACCCCAAAACCCTATTCTGATTATTAAGGCCCCTACATTATGGCTCTTGGTTGGGAGGCCATGCCTCCGGGCTTTATGGCAACGAAGCAAAATGCAGGGATTGTGGGCCCCGTGTTCTTTTTTGCGGAATGCCTTAAGCATGAAGCATTCAAGTCTGAGGTGTGTTGCAGCCTCAGCCCAAACCCGAACCCTAAAGGAGTTTAGCATCAAGGGCTTCGTGTAAAAAGGCATAAGTTGCACTACGTTCTGCTCCTCTCCGAATCTTCTGGGATATGCGCTTTGCCTGTCGTCGGTTTGACAGTACAGTTGCGGTGCATGCACGGTGCTTTCACCACCAGTGGCCACCACTTAGCTTCCATCCCCGCATGTCTCAATATGACCCTAGCTCCTTTCAGCACAAAATTCACCTTGTTTTCCGCGCTTCCGTTGGTTCTTGGCATCCCGGGAGTCGGCATTCTATGGCAAATCCCAATTCTGGGGCACGCCTTCTTGAACTCCGGCGCGGGATCGGAGTATACTAGCTTTATTTCGTCGTCCGGGCCTTGGAGTTCAAAATATTGCGCGCACAGTTTCCTCAACAGTCTCTGACATCACCGCTGCGCACAACAGCTATGCCGTATACATGTCGTACATCACTATCCCATCCTTTTCCCCAAACATCCTTTTTTCTCCCGTGCAGCACTAACGTAGCAACTGTCTGTAACATGCTCACCGAACTTCGTTAGTGCGGAGAAGTCGTTGTTTCCCCTTTTCCGATCATATCTCACGTTTGTCATTTTCGCTTGTTTGCACGCCGGGCAGCTGGGCATGCATTGGGCTTCAATTATTAAAGTACTCAGATACTACTAAACTCCGCCCAAACGGGCCAGGTCTAGTAGATAAAGTCAACAGCTGCATTCTTGGATGCGTTCTGGCCTAACGCTGGTACAATCTTTTATGAAGCATTAGGGGAGTCATAAACTACAGCTTTCGGAAGCGAATTATACAGAAATGCATTGGAAACCCCATTTACGGCAGCTGGAAGCCTGGTGACTCAGCTTCCTGTGAGACTCTAAGTATGCATGACATTGGTGTTTGCTATCCTTGAGGGCAGTCAATGCTGACACTAGCCACATTTGAATCATGCTAGCCGGCGAGCTGCAGCAACCCTAAGCCCAAAACCCTTAAACCCTGCAGCCCCAAACCCGTAAGCCCTAAGCCCAAGATACTGAAGCCATGTGCCTCAGGGGGCAGAGACCAAACCAAGGGAGAAGCTCTGAGTAGATGCCCAACAGGCAAAGGACGAGTTCGGCTCCCACCCTCATGCCTAAACCTTAATACGGCATCACAAAATTCCCCCGTTGTAAAGTCCAACTGCATCCGAGGTGGTGGCCCTCGAACCCGGTGTCGAGCCAGCCGCAGCGCCCCCAACCTGAAATCCCGAACCGTAGGCTTTACACAGAGCCTACGGGCCTCATAACCTGAAATTGTCAGCCTGAAATTGCGGCGATGGTCAGCCTTGGTTTGAAGGGGGTTGGGCGTTCAGGGCTGTGGGGTTTTGGATGTTGCGGTTTCAGTTGACAGTTTTTTCTGTGCGTTTCGTATCTTGAGTCGTCTTTAGGCTCCGCTCTGCATACCGACGGCGCCAGCACGTTTGAATAGCTGCACAGGTCGAACAAGAATCCTTTGGACGGTACTTAGACTTATGAGCGACCCAAAAGCGATATTTTCTCAAATATAATAGTCAAGGTATGATGCAATCGAAATCATTTATATTATAAATAAAGATTCAATTCCTTAATGACGATTGGAGGTGGCATAAAAAAGATATATAGAAGAAAAATAATTTCTGGGCGCTAGTTCGCCAACACATAAACCGCACGGGGGTCTTCCATTAAAGTAACAATATTATATAAAATAATCTATTTCTCAATGGCTCTATTAATATAATACGAACTTTATTCGATATATTAATTTGGGACTCTACAGAGAGAATTCTTATAAGCTATCAGATAATATACATATAGATATATTATGAATCATAATAGAATTACAATTATAAAGAAGATCCCCTAATACTATTTGCATAATTTCGAAAATAAATTAAAATATCTGATCGAAACTATTATCGAGAATATATTTATATCTCCAATAATTAATCTTATTCAAGAATCGAATGAATAAGTTATTTAATAGATTTCAAATAATATATTATTAGAAGACTCTCTCGGAACAGAATCTAATAAAATCTATTAACTCTTATTAGAAATATTATAATATTCGAAAGAATATATATATATATATATTTAATTTATATGAATCTTTGAAGATAAGTAATATTTATTTTGATTCCGTGCGCTCCGAAATATTAATTTCATTATTATTTTTTCTATATTTAATTTTATTTGTTATTAATTCAAAATTTTTTTTTTCAAAATATTATAGGTCGACAGAATTTCGATATTATAATGAAATAGAATATATAAAATTATATAGAATAAAAATTTTCATAAAATTAAATTAAGAATTGAAATAAAAAAATATTAACAACAAATTTAAATTTCTATTTCAAGAATTATTTTCTATATTAAGAATAATAAAAGTAGATATTTTTAATTATGAATTATGTAATAAAAAATTATATATTCTCTAATAAGACGGTGTCGTGACGCTTACGGCCATGTTTTTGTGCCCACCTTGGGCTTGTTGCGAGCACCTCTCTCTCGGCTCTAAAATCTCGGAGATTTTGGCAGTTTTAAGAAATCTCGCGGTCTTAAAATCTACTAAATTTTGGTAGCTTTAGGGTAGCCTTCTCCCGTTTATAAAATCTCGGAGGTTTTGGCGCAGGCACAAATACCATATTTGAGCGTTACATGTCCGCTTATATTTGCACCAGTTTGCCGCGTATTTCTTCCATTGGCTTGCAGCTCTTGCTACTCCCATGAGATGAGCATGCTTCAATCGGGCCATGACATCAACTTATCCGAACATATCCATCCGTATGCCGTAGAAGCCACGAGCCGAGCTAACTTTATGATTGCTGTATACTAGAACGTACAAGCTATATATGAATCTATCAAGATATCTACTCTATAAAGCGCTACGGCTCTCTATCTCTCTCTCTTTCTCTATCTCTCTTTCTCTTTCTCTGTCTCTCTCTCTCTATCTCTCCGTCTTTCTCTCTCTCTATCTCTCTATCTGTCTCTCTCTATCTCTCTATCTGTCTCTCTCTCTATCTCTCTATCTCTCTCTCTTTCTCTCTCTCTCTCTCTGTCTCTTTCTCTTGCTCTCTCTCTCTCTGTCTCTCCTTCTATTTCTTTGTCTGTATTTCTATCTGTCTGTCTGTCTCTCTATCTATTTATCTCTTTATCTCTGTATCTATCTGACATTCTGTCTCTCTATCTGATATAATTTATATATCTATAAAGTGCTATAATTATATGCGCTCTATGCGGTGCAGTACGCTTCGGGGCGCTTAGGCCTCAAAATTTTAGAGAAATTTACAGACTACGGCGCGCGAGCCGGTTCGGACTACCCAGGATCCAAAATTTCCGGAAAATTTAGAAGCTCGGGCTGCAGCTGTAAGAGGGTGGGGTCTCTTCGGGGGTCTCAGGCTAGGCCCAATCTTCTAAATTTTTGAAATTTTGGATCCGGGTAGCTCGACGCCTCGGTCTCGAAATTTATGGAAAATCTTCAGTTATCGCTTCTCTAAGCTTTCTAAAAATTTAGATACCGAAAATTTTCGGAAAATTTAGAGAACGAATGCAGCTTTCTAATATCTTATATTCCAAATGTAGATCATATATTACAGTCATTTTGTAGTCTTATATTAGAACGTCGTGCCTCATCCATTTATGTAGATTATCCATTATAGGGATTTTCATATAAAAGTGTTATGGAATAGCGCTTGCACGCGAAAGTTCAGTATCTATCTATTTGTCTATCTATCTATCGAACCGTCGGTCTGTCCGTCCGCCCGTCCGTCGGTCTGTCTATCTATCTGTCTCTCTCTGTCTCTCTCTCTATCTCTCTCTCTCTCTCTATCTCTCTCTCTCTCTATATCTCTCTCTCTGTCTATATATCTCTCTCTCTCTCTATCCCTCTCTCTTTCTATTTCTCTCTCTTATTCTCTTTCTCTATCTCTCTTTCTCTATCTCTCTCTCTCTCTATCTCTCCGTCTTTCTCTCTCTCTATCTCTCTATCTGTCTCTCTCTATCTCTCTATCTATCTCTTTCTCTATCTCTCTATCTCTCTCTCTTTCTCTCTCTCTCTCTCTGTCTCTTTCTCTTGCTCTCTCTCTCTCTGTCTCTCCTTCTATTTCTTTGTCTGTATTTCTGTCTGTCTGTCTGTCTTTCTGTCTATTTATCTCTTTATCTCTATATCTATCTGACGTTCTGTCTCTCTATCTGATATAATTTATATATCTATAAAGTGCTATAATTATATGCGCTCTATGCGGTGCAGCACGCTTCGGGGCGCTTAGGCCTCAAAATTTTTGAGAAATTTTCAGACTACGGCGCGCGAGTCGGTTCGGTTTACCCAGGACCCAAAATTTCCGGAAAATTTAGAAGCTCGGGCTGCAGCTGTAAGAGGGCGGGACCTCTTCGGTGGTCTTAGGCTAGGCCTAATCTTCTAAGATTTTAAAAAATTGGGGATCCGGGTAGCTCGACGCCTCGGTCTCGAAATTTATTGAAATTTTCAATCATTATTTCTCTAAATTTTTGCAAAAATTTAGATGTCGAAAATTTCCGGAAATTTTTTAGAGAACGAACACAAATTTCTAATATTACATAATCCAAATGCAGAATATATATTATAGCTATGCTATAGGCTTGGACTGGAATATCGTGCCTCATTTATTTATGAGGATTATTGTAGTGTAATGGAGCACTACTTGCATGCGAAAATTGAATATCTATCTCTCTATCTCTCGTTCTCTCTCTATTTCTTTTTCTTATCTCCCTCTCTCTATCTCTCTCTCTCTATCTCTCTCTCTCTCTATCTCTCTGGCTCTTGCTCTTTCTCTCTCTCTATTTCTCTCTTCCTCTCTATTTTCTCTCTCTTTATCTCTCTCTCTCTCTCTATCTCTCTCTCTATCTATCTATCTATCTTTCTATCTCTCTATCTATCTGTCTCTCTAATGAAAAATTGGTCACAATCATATTGGGATCTTGGCTGGCAATTATTCCGACCAAGGGTATCATAAAGGGCAGCTACTCATGTACAATATAATTTATTATGAGGTGCTCTCAATTTTATGCTTGTCGTTGGCTCCTATGCAGCCAGGTTGCAGCCGTCGACAAATTGCGTATATGGACATTACACCTCTATATTATTGCTAACTCGCTCTGGTTACGCAAAAGACTTCGTATCCTGCTTGTAATTCTGCTCTCGGCCTTCGGCATGGCACTCTGGATATAATTTGTCGCAAAGCACTGTTATTTCAAATTTGGCTTCGCTTTTAGGATAGATATCATAAAAATCGAACTAATTAATCGCAAGTTATTTCTGGCGCCATGAATCGAGGACAACTTATATAATCAGATATCGAAATATCCATGGCTGACTTTGACCTCGAAAAATATATTCAAAATTTCGATATCATCTTATCTATAGTTGCGCCGCTACAGGAGATTTCCGCCTTCGCGCTGAGACCCGGCGCTCTGAATTTTCTTCAAATTTTTTTCAGACTTGGGCTCTCTCTATCTTTCTCTCTTTATTTTTCTCTCTCTATTTCTCTCTCTTTATTTTTCTATCTCTCTCTCTTTCTCTCTCTTTCTCTCTCTATCTCTCTCTCAATCTCTCTTTCTATTTCTCTATCTATTTTATTATTTCTTTCTTTATCTTTTTTTATCACTCTCTCTATCTCTCTTTCTATCTTTATCTCTATCTCTCTCTCTATCTCTTTCTATCTCTCTCTCTCTCTATCTATCTATCTCTCTTTCTCTTTCTCTCTCTATTTCTCTATCTATTTATTTATCTCTCTAATATAATTTCCTGCTTTTATATTCGGGTCTTGACTGATATCTGCTCCGATCAAAGAAACTATGAAGGACAGCTATTCATGCACAATATAGTTTATCATGAGGTGCTCTCAATTTGATGATTGTCGTTGACTCCTATATAGCCAGATAATGACCAACGACGAATTGCATATATAAATATTGCAATTTTATATTATTGCTGCCACTCCCTGGCTATATAAAAGATCTCATATCTTTCGATATGGCACTCTGGATATAATTTATCGCAAAATACTGTCATTTCAAACTTGGCTTCGCCTTTAGGATAGATATCATAAAAATCGAAGAAAATAATTATAGATTATCTCTGGCGCCATGAATCGAGATCAATTTATATGATTAGATATCTAAATATCCGTGATTGCCTTTGACCTCGAAAAACATATTCAAAATTTCGATATCATCTTGTCTGTAGCTGCGCCGCTACACGAGATTTGCGCCTTCGCGCTGAGACCTGGCGCTCTGAATTTTCTACAAATTTTCAATCTTGGGCTGTCGTTTCCGGAATATTAAGCTGCATATTCCACTTGAATACCGCTGCTGGAAACAGTAGATCAACTCTAGTATATTTTATATTAAAATCTGAAAATTGAAATTCAATATATATTATATCCGATCGATTAGGAAATTATAAATAAAGATATACGATAATATTATGCGATATGAAATATATAATTTTGAGGTCCCAATCATTTTTATAGAGATTCAGGCTTACGATTTTCTTATCTTCTCTAGGAATGATTTAGATATTATATCATCCTATTAAAATTTATTCATGATATTTATTTATTGCAGAAATTTAGATAGGACGCTCATTTTATATATGATATTATGTCTAATATTTCTGAAAATATGTAGAAGGTCCATAATAAATCTTTGGAATTAAAAATTTAGATATCTATATAATTAATATGAATTTAAATATTCAGCGATATTCTATATAAATATAATATATATAATATATATAATATTTATAATATTTCTATTTATTATAAATATATAGAATATATTATATTTAATATATATTATGAATTTCTATTTATTAAATTTAAGGATATTAGTAACATAAAAAATATTTTCTTTTAATTTTCTTATATTTTCCACAATGAATTATAATAAAATTAGAATATTGAAAATTAAATTTAAATAAATCTAGATGACTAGCCCCAAGCCCCTGGATCCCTCCTAGCAACCCCACGACCCGGAAGGGAGGGGGGGGGGGGACCAAAAAAAATCATATTCCCAATATTTTTCTTCGCTTCCTTCGGCCAGACCCAAGCCCTCCAAACCCTCTATTTTATAATAGCGAGATCGATAATTTCTATAATCTAGATATCCTCGTAATATTTAATAGCTTGCAGAATCAATTATATATCTAAATAATATCTTGCACATACTTTTATAAATTCAGATCCTATAATTTCTAAAAATTTTTCAATTTAAGGCTTATAATATATCATTTTCTATTAGCATATATATAAATATTTTTTTTAATTATTTAGAATTTTTCTAATATTTTAATTCTAATAATCTAAAGATCATATCTCTAAAGATCAAAGCGAATAAAGAAATTATATATTTTTATTAACTCATAGGCATATACTAAGATCATCAATAATAGATTCCTATTATTCCGAAATATTATAAGAATTTCTGAAAAATATTTTCAATCATATATTTTTCTCAAATATTTTATAAAAAAGAAATATACCAGAATTCAAAATATAATAGAAGTATTTCGAAAATATAATATAATCAAATCTCGAGTCGAGATATTAATTCAAATAATAAATAATTCTTCGAATAAGTTTTTTTCGAGTATAAATTTAAAGGAATTATAAAGAATTAAAAATTTCGATTCAAAATAAATAATAAATAATCTAATATCAAATTCAAAACTACATATATAAGAAAAATATTTTTTATATGAATTCATTTCATGATATATTTATTTTATATCAATAATATAATATGAAATTCTTCCTCCCATATATATATAATATTATATTTTTGGGGCTTCTTAAAGATATGAATATCAGATGTAGATCACCCATGCTTCAGCATATATCGAGGTGTAATATAACGTAAGTAAGCTGATGGTAGTAGCGGAGAGATGGGGGTTGCTCACAAGGGGAGAAGGGGTGGTTCTTCAGTTCAATTGGAATTGCTCACATAACTATTCTTATCTAGACAGCTTTTTGCGCCCGCCATCATCTGCAATGGTTTCGGCAAATCTCTGCCATGCTACCTACGCTGTCCCAACTAGCTCTGCAACAAGTGTGGCAGACGTCTGCTGCAGTTTGCTCGGGTTTGGAGCATAAATACAAAGGATCCTGAAGCTTGATCGCGCCATGTGATACGTTGCGTAGGATGTGCGGTAGTGTATAACAATAGCAGGCCCACGGGTGATGGAGGTGTAGTAGGGGTTGCAGGGATTTAGCTTTTGGCACTCTCGAAAACACAATATACCAATCGTGTATGCACAGGAAAAGGAGTGGTAACCATCATCATCACGCACTAACAGTGTTCATATCCATAATACAACTTGCTAACCCAACTAGTTGTAGAATGAACTCGCATGCATGGCAGCCCCATGCATAAAACTAGGTATAGCAAGTTTCGGTTTCGGTCGTGCTGTGCGCCTTATGAAGGTGAACCGGAGCTGCTGCAAACGGACGTGACAGGGTCAGAAACTGTACAAAGCCTCGGCGGGAACGCGAGATTCGATCTTGGTTTTCCGGGCTTAACTAAACTCTAAACCAAGCAGAATGCTTCGTCACACCTTCCTCCGTCTGCTTACATCTCAAGGATCCCCTAAGGCGCTTGCACAACAGCCTCACAAGGCCTTGAGCCCGAAGCCCTGGAAGCCCGCAACCTTCGTAATAGAACGCAAACAGCGCATGTTTCCGTGTAGTAGTGGGTGGTGGTGCCATTCCTTTCCACCATATGATCTCATTGACTTTTCTGTATAAGCATTGGAGTCCAGTTTGCCGGACGTGGGGACAGCGGTTCAAACTTTCGCCGTTCAAGAAACGTCTCGGTCAGGACGCAGGACTGCAAGTGTAAGTATCAACCGGCACCAGCCCACGCCTTGGGGCAAAAGAAACAAGCCACAGAAGTCATCTGAACACAACTCCCAAGTACAAGTCACTACAAACTACATAGTGCCTTGTTCGGACCCTGCTGGTCGTATGGGAAGCTTGCCAACACCAAACCTAATTCAATGAATCATGAACCCTGAGGTCGTGCAGCGATGAAATTGCAAACAGCCCCTCGACAATTCCTCACTCAGCCGTCCGTCCAATAAAGCTCAAAGACCCCAAACTCTCCAAACCCCAAGCCCGAAACTGCCAAAGCCCCAACCCTAAACCCCCAACCCCTAAACCCTAAACCCTATACCCTAAACCTTAAACCCCAAACCGCCAAATTTAAAGAAAAAAAAGGCACGAAGCCAACCTCGGGCTGCGGCGACCCGCAACTACTCGTCCATGCCCTGAGCCTTGTCTAGGTTTCTTTTGGGGTTTAGGGTTTAGGGTTACTTTGGGTTGTCCATATTTTTTTTTTTTTTTTTTTTAACGGGCCCTTTTCCAAACTGCAGAACAGGTTAGAAGTCCATAATGGGTTTAGGGTTTAGGGTTACTTTGGGTTGTCCGGCTGCAGGTTTGGGGATACAACAGCTTTACGGCGGAACATCGAGGTCCAAAGTTCTGTGATTGAGTGCGTTTAAGGTTTAGGTTGTGAATTTGCGCTTTAGGGTTGGGGGGTGCGGTTGTCCGGTTCTGCGTTTGGGCTTTGGGTTTCGAGGTTTGGGGGCCCGCCTCACTCTTGGTTTCTTCAAGGGGTATGGACATGCCGGTTCGGAACGGGCTGCCTTCAAATCTCGGGGAGGGAGGTTCGCGAGCCGAGGTGTCGAATCTCAGGGGTTGATATTATGTAGGGACATCCTCATGATTCGAAGAGGTTTCGGGGTATATTCTTACTATAACTAGAAATAAGGAACCCCCAAAACCCCATTCCAATTATTACGGCCCTTACATTATTGGACCGACAGCACCGAGGTCCGTGCGCAATCCATCGCCTCCCGGAGTTTTGCAGAAAGCTCCTGCTCTCGGGGGTTTCAAAAACCCCTTTCAAGGCCAGGATACTTGGGGGTTTCCGAAAATAGGGGGTGCCTTATTTTGGGGTCCTTATATTAAGGATCCTATTCTTTAGGGTGCTATATTAGGGTCCCCGATTTTTGGGAACCCCCACTTCATCTGAGGGCCAAGAAACAGCCTAAACCCTGCAAAGGGACCTGTTTCGGCCTTCCATGGGTTGTGGACTCTGTTGCCTGTTTTCGGATTTAGGGTTTCAGCGTTATGGTTGTAGGCGTCTAACAGTTCAGAGCATGAGGTTTATCTTTGGTTTTGAACTATTGGATTGAAGAGATCATGATCGTGTTGGTTGCATGTTTTGTGAGCGTCTAGACCGGGCGTTTGGGTCTGGCTTGACAGATCCATGTTGTAAACTTAGGACTTATCTAGATTCCGTGAAACTTTTCCTTAAGCCCAAAACTGGAGTCCTGAATCTAAGTTCTAGTACGGGACACAGGCCTCGTCGTCGACCGCGCGACCCCTCCCACCCAACAAGGGCTCCGTCAAGGCCAATTGTACGCTGACGGCAAGTCTTGCAGTTGCAGAAAATATGGTGTGCAGGTTTAAAGTTTTAGGGTTTGAGGTTGTAGCGGATCTGGATTATAGGCGGCAAACGATGTGATTTGCTCTGGGTTGCACCGTTGGGTGGCTCACGATGTGTCAAGGCCGTGCGCTGCGTCCCACCGCCTGAGCCCTGAACCCTAAGTCCAAAACTTTAAGTTCCCACGCTCTAAAAACCCTCACCCCAAACTGTTGAGGCCTGAACCCTAAACCCTATTCAAAATCTCATGCCTCGACCCATGCAGCCCGGCTGCCTGGTTCGGAGCTTTTTTCCCGAACTTCACAGCGGCTGAGGGTTTAGGTGTCAGGCTTTAGGGTCCAGGCTGGGGGGTTGGGGCTTGGCGTCACTGTTGGGGTTCAGAGCGTAAGTTTGCTGAAGCGCAGCGCTTCATACTGGAACTTTTATTGCTTGGGTGAAGACCTTGAAGCCCAACAGTCAGGCTCCGAAGCTACAGCCTCACCCTCAAACTTGAAGTTCCAAAACTCCAAACCCGTCGAAAGCGGCTCCTCCACTGTGTCGTATGCAGGCAGCTGCAGTCTAGGCCGAGACGTGCAAGGAGTTTAGGGTTGGGGTTGTAGAATTTCTTGATCTGAGTTTCGGGTCGTGTTGACTTTAGGGTTAGGGTCTTACTCATTGGGGATTTTCGGTTTTTGTATGCAGGGGTATTCAGGTTTGTGGGTATAGGGATTGGGGTTACAGGCTCAAGTGCACTATACTATCCCCCACAACCCTATATGCCAAGTAATAAGGCAACTTCACAACATCGATTCCAAGAGACAGGAGAAGGACGCCCCAACAAGTAGAAGAGGGTCTGCTACAGGTTCCTGTAAAGTGTTCCTATACCGGTGACTATATGGGTGCCCTTAACCCTAAACCCTAAACCCCAAAACCTAAACCCTAAATCCTAAACCCTAAACCCTAAACCCTAAATCCCAAATCCTAAACCCTAAACTCTAAGGGTTTCATGGCAGCTTCCGGTCGGAGCTCGGAGGTTCTCGGGGTTTTGGATCAGGGGAGTTCTTTCTCCTATAGGTACTTCGGACGTACATGGATCCTTACTACGTCTCATGCTCCTCCACGGAGAGCTCTGGGAAGTTACGGACTGAAGGTTCGGAGTTAGGGGCTTTCAAAATAGGAGGAGGGTGTTGGCTCATAGTGTGCTGTAGTCATAACATGAAAATACTGACACCCCCGAGGCCAGCGACTCATTTGTACAGGTGTGCGCTCGAGGAAGGGCGCCCTGCAAAGGGAGCTGTCGAATTTAGGGTTTAGGGTTTAGGGTTTGGGTTTAGGGTTTAGTTTAGGGCTTCGGGTTTGGGTTTAGGGTTTAGGGCTTCGGGTTTGGGTTTAGGGTTTAGGGCTTTGGGTTTGGGTTTAGGGTTTAGGGCTTTGGGTTGGGGTTTAGGGTTTAGGGCTTTGGGTTTGGGTTTAGGGTTTAGGGCTTTGGGTTTGGGTTTAGGGTTTAGGGCTTCGGGTCTGGGTTTAGGGTTTAGGGCTTCGGGTTTGGGTTTAGGGTTTAGGGTTTAGGGTTTAGGGTGGCCCTATATACTAGGTCTATCCTAAAAAGTTTGAACCTTTTTGGGCCTGGTTGTTGAAGAAGAGAGGGGATAAATAGCATCT
>CAJNDV010016113.1:92923-108783 GCA_905221635.1 Symbiodinium sp. CCMP2456 | reverse complement strand
TTCGGGTTTTGGGTTTAGGGCTTTGGGTTTGGGTTTAGGGTTTAGGGCTTTGGGTTTGGGTTTAGGGTTTAGGGCTTTGGGTTTGGGTTTAGGGTTTAGGGCTTCGGGTTTGGGAGTTTAAGGCCGAGCAGTTTGTGGTTTCAACAGTTTCGGGTGCAACTTGGCTCTGAAATCATCGACCATCTCCCTTGAACCCTAAAATACAGTAAAGCTACACCCAGGACCCAACATCCCACGAGCCCCACTCACGTGCCCAAGTGGGATTTTGGTTTAGGCTTCAGGGGTTCAGGGGTTCGGAAGCTTGAGCTTTGGGTTATGAGCTTTGGGTTCATGTTCAGGGCTTATTTGCAGAGAATCCTAAGTCCCGGGACCTGTATAGCCCCCATGCCGGGAGGCTGTATACTAAAGCCGGAATCTTCTGCCAGGAGTACTAGGTCGGATGCTCAGAGGCAGAAAACCGTGGTGAACTTGCTTCATGAACACTCGTACCCTCATGGTAACACTCAACTACCGTCACAGACATTGATGAGGAGCGGTGTATACGCTCACCAACATCCCAAACGCAAACCTTCAGCTATACAACTTTTCTTGAAACTGCATGGAAACGCAACGACCCTACGAACGCAAAACCGATCAAACAAAGCTTCCAGGCTCTAACCCCAATGCGCAGTATAAAACCCGCAATATATCGGAATCAAACCTTCATAGGGCCCGTACAGCAGCCCCTTAAGAATCCCTGCGACATAGCCTTCGGCTTCGATTGCACCACCGCGATCTCTGCCGCTGCAAGGCCTGAAAGCAAAGGGCTCTTGTTGCGGTTTCGCAGGAATGGGAAAATGGTGGCCCGACCGCTTCGAGTAAGGTTCTTGGGGATTTACAATCAAGGAATCGTAAGGGACAATATGCGGCTCCAATACGCTACCATGGTTAGGCTAGGATCATGACCCTTTTATAGTTCTGGGGTCATTACCAACTGGTTGGGGACACAGGAGAATTTAAAGGCGATCAAAACGTGTTGAGACAGTTTAAGGGCTTGGGGACTTGAGGGTTCAGGGTTTGTGAGTTTAGGGCTTTTGCGAGCGTTCGGGGTTCAGCGAGTCTTGCTTTGCATAAGCTTGATGCAGGCTTGAGGAGATTAGGGATGTTGTGCTGTTAAGGACTCAAGGGTGAAGCTTTTTTTGGCGCGAAATGTGGGTTCAAAGCTTCAAAGTATAAGGCTCTGGAGATAGGAGCGGCTCGACTTCACTGCTCGGCGTTGGGCGTTGCAGTGAAGCCTGTCTAATTGCCAACATGTTTTCTTGCAGTTCCTTGACATGGTATTGTATGCCCCATCAGCCCCAGCACCCTTTCCTGATTATTCAGAGCCCTACGTTAGAGTGGTCTCGGCTTGCGGCTGAGGGTTCTTCAAGTTGCAATTTCAAGGTACCTGTGACAAGTGTCTGGTCTTCGTTGGGTCTACGATCTGTGTTGCCAACTAAAGGCACCTACGACAAATCTGTCTGCTGCTGTGCAATGCAGCGGGGGGCAGCATTCCAAGTCGCCCTTCGGATTCAACTTCAGATGTACGTGAGCATACATGGGATAGCGTTGTCGTTTTTTGCGACTCACCTAGATCAGACATCAACTCTTCAGCACTGTTGTCACGGCCCACACAAACCGAACTTCTTCCTGCAACCATCTCGTAATATTCTCCCCTAAACAGGGCCCAGCTCTTCTGAGAGTGAGAAGCTCCAACCCCCTCCCCCAATCCTAAACGAAAAAAACCCTCAACCCTGAACCCGACCCACGAAGTTCTGAAAGCGCCCAAAAGCCGAAAGATCCTATAAGACCTCCAAACTTTTGATCTTTTGCGTTTCGGGGGTTGGGGGCCTGCTCTTGGCGGACATCCTTTCGAAGGGCTGCCCTAATTCCGCTGCATTCCCCCCAATGCCCAAACCCTAAGCCACAACCGGCCTAGAGCCCGAATGTAAAACCCCCACCCTAAACCCTAAACCCTAAACCCTAAACCCTAACACCCCACAGTTTCTGGAGGCCCTGAGCCCCAAAACGCGCCAACAAAGCACCCACAAACCCTAAATCCTCACCCTCAAACCGTCTGAAGCACCAAAAATGAAGCCCTCAGGGCCTCCATGAGGCAGTCGTGGACATGCCGTGACGAACTCCAGAAACCGCCTGTTTGCCAGCCGCCCCACACTTTAGCGGTGATTCTGAGCATTGTTTGGCTGTTTTCGGGTTCGGAGATCGGAGATAAAGTTCGGGGGCCCTTTGGGGATAGCGGTGCAAGGGCCGGGAATTCCTCAACGTAAGGGCCGATGTCAGTGTTGAAAAGCCTGCTTTGGGCTTCTGAACGTTTGGTGTTCACGGCTCGAGGCAAAAGGGATCCGGTGCACAAACTCCGATGTGGAGCGCGCATGGCAGGGACCAAAAGTACCTCAAGGTCACCACGAAAACCTGGAAGACCGTAAACCCAGAAAATCTTGCATTGTTGTGGCCATGGTGGAAGTGCTGGCGACAACTTGGAGCCTGCCAAACAAGATTTTCCAACCCCAAACCCAGAGTCTCGCGTTTGCGGAGGTGAGGGTTTGGGCAGAACCGGGAGTTGCTGCATCTTGGCATCTGGCGCACGTCTTTCAGGAGGCATTCGCACCATCTCCTGCAAAGAAATCTGGTTGATCGTCGGGTTTGGGGTTGAGGATCTGGGTTCATCTCAGTCGGTTTCGGGATCTTGAGCATCTGAGGATGGTGGCCACATTGCGGGTCCTTATCACATGCAAATTCGTGATGGTTCTTCAGGAAGAAGCAGGACCCGCCCAAACTCTAAATGCCCTGCTCTGTCAATTTAGATCCGAAGCTGATCCAGGCGTTGTTGCTGCAAAGTTGCTGACTGGAGCTTTACCATCGATTCGACTTTGGATTGCCGAGGCGGTTTCGCAAGGGCGCAGAAGACGGTCCAGGTTCCGCAGTCGAAAAGTACACCTTGCATCATAACACGCCTGACTGGGCACCCGATCTCCTCACTTCGGCCGAAACCCGAAACATGGAACTCAAACAGGGTCCTAAACCCTCAAATGTGGGGTTCGGGATGTGGCCCTTCGCTTACACTGAAACTCCAAATGCCCAGGTTCCAAAAGACAACACACTGGATTTTGGTGTTCAAAAGCACCGAGGCTTTGTTCGGAGTTCAGGATCTCAGATTTGTGGAGGCCCAGAAGGGAAGTCTGGTGCAGGCTGTAGACTTCATGTGACAGTCGTATTCCAGCTCTTGCCGACATATTTTTTCGAGTACGTGTCGCAAAGGGACCCATGCAAGAATCTAGCAGCTTCTGCAGGGACACTGCTAGAGCAAAGCAGAAACAACAGCGCACTTAGTGTAGACGACCAGTGTGACAGACTCTTGGGGCTCTTTTTGTGTTGATTGGCTCATGACAGTCGTATTCCGGCGGCCCACTTTCATTCTTCGTGGCACAGAGGAACCGCAACTTAAGCCTTAGAAACCTGAACCCGACATCAGCAGGCATCGCCGGTCCTCAATGAGGAGCTGTACAACAGGGCTACCCTTGGCAACGTGAAAGAGTTGGAAAGTGGTGGGCCAGGTTTTCATGTTCGACTTAATCCACACCCAAAATCCGAAACCGTGAACCCTGAATGCTCAATCTTCAACGGAGCCTGTCTGAAACCCTGAACCGGGCCTCATCTGTAGCTGTGGCCTGAAGCCCAAAATTTCCTACCCAGACCACACGATCTGAAACACCAAACTGAAAAACTAACCCCCTAAACGCTAAACGGAGGTTGTGCTTTGTGGGTCAAGGCTTGGGGGGGGTTTGGGGCTTTTCGACGTACGGCTTTCAATGCATGGACACGGCAACCTAGAATATCTGTGGGGCCGTGGGGTCAAGTTCTAAACCCTCAACCCCGAACTTCGCCAGATTTTGACACCGATTGGGACCCTATGCGTCAGCGATCTCCCCACGAGCTACTCCGGAGGGTAGGCTTCACGGTTTTTAGGTGCGGGACAGCGGCAACGGTGTAGAAGTCTCTCGATAATCGATGGATCTGATCCCTCCAGTCTTTCGTCTACTCTACAGCTCTACAGGTGGAGGACGGACGTGCCCACGGAATCGCATAAAAACATCCGACAGTTCAAAGTTTAGGCAGACCCGGCTGTAAGCCCTCTGCGTGCCGTGGCCTAGATGCTTACCAGGCAGATATGTACACATGTAATCCTGAGCCTTGAACCATCCATATGTACATACATACATATATATATATATGTATATATATATATATATAATGTATATGTACACGTGCACGAGCATTGTTGCACAACACCTTCTAGCATCGCTGGCTCTAGAGCTTTCAGGCTGAAGAGTTTCAGCTTTAGTTAGCTGTGGAAAACATATATTCATACGTTGATGTTAATACTAATGCCATTACGAGTATTGCTACTGTTGTTGCTATTGTTGTGATTCTCAGGGCTCGGAGCTTTCGGGCCTTAGAGCATCTTCTCTGGCGACCTGGGGGTACTCCAACAAAATCCGGGGGCCGGACGGAGTTGTAGCCTCCTCGAAACTTTAGGTGCTGCTTTAGCTCCTGGGCATTGCCAGACATGCCTATGGGTTGTTGTTTGGTTCAGGGTTAGAGGGAATCTGCAAGATTCTTGGCTGCATGATTGTGCATGGTTTCTCAACCAACAATACCCAGTACGGTTGAGGCTGCTGTTTATGCTGGTGTGCGCAGCTTGGTGCAGCTGTAAGCTGTTCGGGACCAAGTTAGAAGAGAGCCGCCAGGAGGAGCTCCTGCGCCGTCCATCGGGGCGCTGCTGCACCGCAGAAGAGCTCCTGAAGCTCTGAAGCCTGTGCAGGCAGCTGTAAATTCGCTGTCGAACCAGGGAAGTTTACCGCTCTAGACATACTGGATTCGCACAGGCTCAATAGCGTTTTTTCAAGGGCTGTTGAAGCTTCAGTTTAAAGTGTCGGGAATGAGTCTCTTGAAGGCAGTCATGACGAAAGTCCATGGCAAACCCGACCCTCAACAACACATGCCCAAACCTGAAAGCCTCGAGACTGCCGCCGCCTGCTCGAAAAAGGTCCAAAAGCAAAATCCACAACCTTAACGCCACACTCCATGAAGCAATAAACGGAGGCGTATGACACCACCATGCAAGATGGCTTGAATTCTCGAGGCTGCTATCTCCGGGGTTCAGCTCAGCTACACTTATGATCAGGATCCTCCCTATCCCTGCCCTAGAAGAAAAGCCTAAATCCTGAACCCTAAACACTAAACCGCAGTTATGCGTTTGCTAGCCGTGATCTTGTCGAATCTTGGCTCTCGCTGCAAGCGAGAGTAACCAAGCTAATGTCTAGGGGCCTCAATAAACGGAGTGGTGTGTTTGGGGGTATATCGAGTTGTTTGCAGTTTTCCGCCGTCGACGTCACGAATGCGAAGCCTACATGTGGACACCCTAGGTTCTATAATGGCCTTAAAGTTCAGAATGGAGGCTTAAGTTACAGTGCACTGCAAGAAGCTCTATGGGGCTGGACACGGAAAGCCTAGTGAACTTGTTGACCTGACTCTTTCCTGTGGGAGGTGATCCCATACATTGCCCATCTCTTGTGGCGGCAGCTGAGCAGAGCAGCAGTAGTGCACATGGGCCCCTAAACCCTAAACCCTAAACCCCCATGTACAGCCGACTGCAGCGAAGCTCCAAACTCTGAACCTGGAACCTTGACTCCTACGCCCCCCTAAACCCTAAACCCCTAAACCCTAAACCCCCTATAAAGGCATTGCAATCATGCACCTCGAAGGCCCAAATCGCCGGGGAGTCGCAAACCTCAGCGGCACATGGCAGAAAACGGGTGCTTTCGAGGGCTCAGGCTGTCGGATTTCGGAGTTTAGGACTTCTCGCGTTTGGATCTTCCTCTTGATAAGGGTTGATTGGGTCCTTGAGAATTTCTTGTACTTGGTCTTTGAGAGCTGGTGATTGCAATGAGCGACGAGGCACGGGTTCGGGCTTCAGAATTCCAAGATTCAGAGGCCAAGAGCTTTTCAGGGTGTTCAGCGAGCTTCGAAAGCTAAGCGAGGCTTGGCGCCGGGGATTCGTGGGACGGCTTGGACGGCTTGGAGAGGCGTAAGCGGTCTGGGGTTTAGAGCTTCCAAACTTAAGATGATCTGAAAGTTGTTTCTTGGATCAAAGATCGACAAAGTGGCTATGGTTCCAGGTTACCTTCGGGTGCTCGAGGTACATAGACATCAAGGCTTATCGTCAGGTTAAGAGTGGAAAAATGCCAAGCGTGGTGCATGGACTTAGTCGGACGACATATCGTGCGGCCAGGCACTGGCGGAAGTTTCTCATTCGCTTTTGCCGTACCGTGGCCATGTTAGATCTTTCAAACCCTCATTGCAGAACCATGCTGCAATCTACGAAATGGCTCCTGAAACCAAAATCCTTAATCCGAAACTGTCAGACCATACACCCTGATGACGCTCGTCAGAAACTCGGAAATCTGCATCCTCCACGCCCGCTCGGAAAGCGGCAACCTGCACGAGATGCACAAGATGGAGGATCCGATGAAAGCATGGAAAGGGGCTAACTTTTTTCGCTAGGAGACTCTACAGCTGCTTGCAAAAATTGTCTCGGAACTCCGTGAGCATTTCCACAAAGCAACAAATTGCGACTCCCTCAGCGTTTGCACTGTCAGGGTCTTTTTCAAAACGATAACGTAATTAGTAAAGAGTCGCATACACTTCATTCATGCCTTGTACATACCGAACGCCGTATTAAGCTTTGCGAGTATGAACCAACGTGTACTTTGCAGCGATCGCTACACAAGAAACCATAGCCCCGAGGAACATAAGAGAAGAAGTGCACTAGAGCGGTACAGAAAAGCTATCTACATCGGCTTTTGGTTGAACCCAAGGTCGAGACTGCCCACCGGCTTGTTTTCTTCAGTTCAGTTTAGAAGGGTCCAGGCTACGATCAGTAGTACATCAAAGTTTCGGGCATCAATGACGATGTTTGCCATTGTAGTACCATACCCCACGACCCCGTGACACGGGCGTTTTCCCTAGACCACTCGAAAACAACGCTCCATTCTAAGGACCCTGAAAGAGCATCCAGAGTCGGATGAGCCGCCCCAGCGTCGTGTATCTTCCTTGGGAAGCAAGTGCTTTGCGTCTCCAGGACAGGGCCTCCCACACTTTCGTACCAAATCATCACCGTTAAGTAACAGCGAAGCCGCAGAGAGCTCGAAACGGCAAATCCTAGTCAGAGGGTTTCTGGGTTCTTCTTATTAAGGGATTTAATTTAAGTTACCATAATAAGGAAACCATATTATTTACTATAGATCCCTATTATGGTAACTTAAATTAAATCCCTTAACAAGAACCCAGGTTTTCTGAAGTGAATTTCGGCCGTGTAGAAACTGTAAACAACACGTTGAAACCACTCGCACAAGCCAGTCAAAACCCTGTAGAGACCTGCAAACCCGAAGAAAGCCATCAAAAAGCCTTACGGCCCTGCCCCAGTCTCGCCTGCTGCGCAATGCCGTCCTTCAGCCACCATTGTGCTGAGGACTCCACAAAGTCCTGCAAAGAAGGCTGTTGCGTTCAAGGATCAAGGCTTTGGTTTGCGTTTAAAGGTCTGAGGCTTAGGATTTCAGGTGTTGCGGCTTAGGGCTTAGAGGTTTAGGAGCTTGGGACTAGGTGTGAAGAAAAAGACATGGAAAACAAGAGCCACCACAAAACATGACAATGACAGTGCTCGCACCAGCGGGTTCATGAATAGAAGTGCAGCGGCGTGGTCGAAGAACCCCGAACAGTCATTTGTTCTTTACACAACTATCTCAGTGCCTATGGGCCCAAGTGCTCGAGGCTCTTACCGCTTTGGTCCGGCTTTCAGGGTTGATAAGTTGAGGCTTCAATTGTGGAGTTGAAAGCTGCGCTGCTCTGCTGGTGGGGATGGCGGTCAGGGCTAGAGGATCATACTTATTGTAAGGAACCCAAAATAAGGTACCCCTGTATATATCGGTCCAGACCGATCTACTTCAGATTCTGGGTACACAAACGCCTTGAACCTTGCGGCCCTCACGCGCAGCAAGCCTCCACATTGTCAATGGTCAGGCGGCCTGAGAATAGAACCGTAACAGTGGCTGCACCGCTGAGAGCGGGAGTCGTTGCAAAATGATAGTAACAGACGAACGATGACGACAATATGATTTTACTGCAGGACTACCGTGTCAACCAAAAGTAGTGACATGATGCTGATGATGCCCAGAAACGCAACAGTCGAAGATGGTTGCGGCGAAGACGAACTCAGAAAGCGACTAGAGATAGAAACAGGAGAGAACATAAAAACCTTCTAAAACATCAGCCAAGCAGTTCGTAACCGTAGGCTAGCAGAGCCTTCATTGAGTTTGTTACGGAAGCAGCTGTTTTCAGCGTCTAGGCTTGGCGGCTTTCGGTTGCTCTCCGACACCCTCACATGCGGAATTCTCCGAAAGCCCAACATTTTAGGGTGTAGGGTTTAGGGTTCAGGGATGATTCTGCGGGTCCCTCCGCTCCCATCCCCTTCCTTATGTGTGGTCCTTCCCTCTGCGGAAGGGCTTGGGCCTTCAGCTTCCGGGCTCTGTTCTGTTTCCACCCCGTCGAACGGTTTGGGGGGCTTAGTGGGGTTTATTTAGCGAAGACTCTCGGGTTTTGGGGGGATTTAGGGGGATTTGCAGGACCTGGGTTTTAGGAGCCGTGGGGCATCGCAGCGTTCTTCGACCGGGTTAAGAGGAATCTTGGGGCCATGCGACCGTCATCATTAGGGTTTAGGGTTTAGGGTTTAGGGTTTAAGGTTTAGGGTTTAGGGTTTAGGGTTTATGGCTCCCGAAGAAATCCGGAGCAACTTCGGTGTCCGACTGTTTCAACCTCCTGTAGAACTGAGGGATGGGGTGGTGATCTCAGTTCGACGCGTTCAGCGCCACCCTCGCAGAGTTCGATGCCTGGCACGGGTTTACAGTTGGAGGTCATAAAGCTTTTCGGTCGGAACGCTCTACTTGACTGATACATGAATAGAAAATATATCTGAGCCAAAACCAGCAACTCACTCCTAAACACCACTCTCAAACCTCGAGTGATGGAGGAATCGCAGGAAATCCTGAAACGCCAGAACCGTGGACCATGATGTAAGTCCACTCGCATCACCAAAATGACGATAATGATGCTGCTGCTGCTGCTGCTGCTGCTGCTGCTGCTGCTGCTGCTGTGGGTGATGACGATGATGAGGATAGTGATGATGCGATGACAGCGGTGACTACAACAATAAGTATGGTGGCACTGGAGAGGATGGCGATTGCAATCCACATGCCGCTTGCAATGAGATAACTAATGGTGGTGTTGTGAACAGCTATCAAGGCTGGATTTTCTTGATTATGGGGGTGTTTTCAAGCCTGTTATGGCCGTGATCATGGATAATCGTGATGATAGCTGCGATTGCTCTGAATTGTGTGTATTATCCTTGTGTTTGTGATGTCGGCGAAGTGATGCCCCCAAGGCCTGCTGCCATTTCGGTGCATGATGCTCTCCTTGATCTGTTGGCCATGGTTGGGTGCTTACGGACGCGCTGACCCGAAAGCCTTGCCCAAAACCCAATTGCTCTCTAAATCCCAACACCTAAATACCACTACGCCCTTTTCCCCAATGCGTAGCAGCGTAGCAGAAGGGTTCTCGTTTCAAAAAGCCTTGGGGTTCCAAGGAGCCAGGAGTGGACGAAATGTCGCGCGCTTGCGTTCTCGAAGCCTTTGGCAAGGGTCCGCGCGTGCGTCACGCTTCCGCCGGCCGCCGGAGCTTGTGTGGGGGGGGGGTGGCCGCAGGAGCTTGGGGGAGAGCGGCAAACAAAGCGTTTTAGGTGTCGGTGGGGCTGCCGGGCCTTGGGGGACCTGCACTTTGTCTGCCTCGGCGACAGGTCATGCTGGTGACGCCGACCACGACATTCAGGGACTATGTTTGGCGCTCTGCACGTTCATATGCACCCGGGGCGGCGTGATGGTGGGGGTCGACGCGGAACTCGATAGACGCGGTACCTTCCAATCGAAAAGAACTGTTTTTATTTCAATTCCCTTCCTTGTGGATATCGCAAGCATTACAATGTTGTGTGTGGTATTCATACCTCCCTGCGATGTACGTGGCGTGCATTCGGGTTCGTGGGTCCTATCACGTTCGCTTGGCTCGGCCTCCCGTTCCAGTTTCCAGGAAGCAGCAGTGCTTGGAGTACCTTGGCGCTTTCGGGCGAGGGGTTCTGCAGGTGTAGGATATAGGGGTTTAGGGTTTGGGAGTGTAGGATTTAATGATTCTCGCGGTTTGCGATTAGTTTACGGGTTGGGGTTGGGCTTGTGAGTGCTGTAGGCTCTTTTCAACGGTGCAGGTTACGGCTTTAGGGTCCCGGACATGTGGGCGCATGCTGCATGCTTTAAACGTATTTGGCGCACCTGGTTGTAGGGTTTAGGGTTCTTAGGTTTTTGAGTTTCGGATTGTAGGATTTGGGCTTGCAGGATGTAGGATGGAAGCCCACGAAATGACAGTTCAGGGGGCCTGCATCCTCAAATCCTTCCGTAAAGTCTTCGGAATACTTCTTGCTTCACGGGCGGAGCTCGCAAAGCTTGAACCCTAATGCCGCCAAACTCCTCCTAAGCTCTAAGCTCCCCCCCTAAGGCACCTAGAGGCTTGGACGGATGCTCGGTTAGATACCATGTACCACGAGCGGATGTTTCGTACTAGCCATGATATCAAACAGGTAATAGTGATCGTTCTAAAGGCCGCCCCTAAACACTTAGAAACCAGAACCCCAAATAGTTCAAATCAAGGCCCACACCTGAAACTCCAAACCCTATGCACACCAACGCCCTACACCATGTGGCAAAACTCATTGTATGCTTGACTCCTGTTAGAGGCTAAGCAACAACGACCTAGGCTTACCTGGGCTTTCGGAGATCCCATCAACAAGGAATGGAACACCAACCTCTGTTCGAGTAGAGTCAAGCTACAAGGCACTTGCAATACAATTCAAACCTAAGCGCTGCTTTGCACCCCGTTAATCTTGGAACCATCCCCCAAGCCTAAACCCTTCGGCCATCTCTCAAACTTACCTCCAGAAGCCCCTTCCCAGACGCCCGTCGGCACTGCTCTGCCGGCTTCTCTGTGCACAACCCCCCTAACCCTAAACCCTAAACCCTAAACCCCAAACCCTAAACACTACACCTAAACCCCAAACCCCAAACCCTAAACCCACACCCTAAACCCCAAACCCTAACCCTAAACCCCAAACCCTAAACCCTACACCCTAAACCCAAAACCCAAAACCCTAAACCGTGCAGATCTGCGGAAGTGCATCTCTTCGTGGAGAGGTTTGCGGGCTTTCGGCTACACCGACGAGGAGGCCTCTTGGGCGACTCGGAACCCCTAGGGTTTAGGGTTTAGGGTTTAGGGCCCAAAGTATCAATCCTGCACTATGTCATGCTAGATTTGTGAAGCCCTAAATCCATAAACAGTAAGCCTTATGGTCACCAAAATGATCCTGCAAATAACCCTTTAGGGACCCCCCTGTAGTAGCCCTTGAAGGAACCCCTATCCCCGACTCTTTCAAGGTGTCCGGCTCATTGAAGCTCATCTCACCAGCGGCTCCCTTGGCCTCACGAGCTGTCAGGTCCGGGTGTGAAGTTAGGAGTTGCAGTTTTCTGTAGGGTTTGGGATTCGAGGTTTAGTGCTCCAGGGCCTTGTTTTCCCTAGAAGGGCTTAGGCCTAGATTGGGTTCTTGTTAAGGGACTTAATTTAAGTTACCATAATAGGGATCTATAGTAAATAATATGGTTTCCTTATTATGGTAACTTAAATTAAATCCCTTAACAAGAACCCAGTAGAGTTTAGGGCGCTTGGCTTTGGCTTGGCGTTTGACGGTAGGGGTCCAAAGACCCTAAACCCTAAACCCTAAACCCAAAGGGTTGTGGTTAAGGATGTCACGGCTGAGACTTCGTGGCTTGGGGATTTCGGGTCTTAGGGGTTGTCTTGGCTCTTGGAAGTTTAGGGTTTAGGGTTTAGGGTTTAGCCAAAATTCCAAACCCTAGGGTGCCTGCAGGTAGGTGGCGCCCCACCCGGATTCTGCGGCTGCCTTCAGCCTGGGGGCCCAATGGGCAGCGGATGTCAGGGTGTTTGGGATGGGTGCTTTGGGCCTTCAGGCCGAGAGGATGTCAAAGGCTACCAGGGGTCGGAATGACGAGTATTACAGTTAATGATATAAATCCCGCATTACACATAAGGATATACCATAATTCCCATAGTTTAGGGTCCTTATCATCAACCGTAGTCCTCCCGACAACCACTTCATGCTAAGTTGGTTCCGTTCTGCTTCTTACCATGGCGCGGGGTGAGCCTGAACATTGCTGTCCTCACTAGCGTAGGGGCCGTGATAATTAGAGTAGGGTGTCTTTAAAGGGTTACTTAAAAGGGATACGATGAGGGTTACTATAAGGTTGTCGCGCTTTTTTTCACTGGTAGTTTGGGCTGCTTTAAGGTTTGTCTTACGTGGCAGGCGTGGGACTTTTGAGCATAAGCTAGTTTTGGGGCCTGAAAAAACCTAATCCTTCTAGACGTCCAAATCTGTGCAACTTCAAGTGCCCAAGAGACTGATTCAGAACGACCTTGCCCGACAGGATACCAAGATTACTTGTGATTGTTCTCATGATTGTAGATTATTGATATTGTTAAGATGAACGGACGGACTTTGTGTGGACGTTAACATGGTTGGGACATGGATGCTCTGTGGGAACCGACAGACTTTGTGTGGACGTTAACATGGTTGGGACATGGATGCTTTGTGGGAACACGGATGCTGGATGCAAGCACTGGAAAAACACAGGAAAACGCAAAAACCTTACGATAAGACACACCAGAATGCCGCCTATCTCCAAAAAACACACACGAAAACGCCCTCTATGTGCAAGAAAAACACGAGAATGCCAGGGAAAATAAGGCGCGCCACCTACTATAAGGGTTCTATGGAGGGGCCTTAATAATTGGAATCGGGTTTTGGGGCCCGCCATGCTATACTTATAATAAGGAACTCCCAAGCTAGTATAGGTAATTAATTAGGCCCCCCTAGTCTTCTCACTGGCCTGGCCCATGCTGAAAGCCGGTATCCCTAAGACAGCCTTACACCCGATGAAGCTGAAACCTTGAAAACTGAGGCCTGGAGCTTAAACCCCGAACCCGTAACCACACACTCATACCCAAGACCCTAAAACTCAAAACCTACAACACCTATCAGTTGCTATTGAAAAACAGATGCACCTTGTAAACCTTGAAACATAAGCCTTCTGAAAGCTTTCCAGAACTCAACAGAACTTCTGTTGACCCTTCGGAAAACCCTTCCACGATGCCAGAAAGCGCTTTTGGATACCTGGTAGAACCCCTATAGAACCCCATAGATCCCGTTTGATGATGGCTACCCTAAACCCTAAACCCAAAACCCTGAACCCAAAACCTTAAACCCTGGACCCTAAACCCTAGGCTCTTCCGGCCTCTCAGCTTGAGGACGTCCTCTCTGTGCCAAAGCGAAGGCCGCAGCTGCACCCACGAATTCGCCGGACCAGCCGTCGCCTGCGTTTCTGTGGCAGAATGTTTCACATATATATATATATAGGGTTTAGGGTTTAGGGTTTAGGGTTTAGGGTTTAGGGTTTAGGGCCATATATATATATATATACAGATATACACATGTATATACATAGATACATGCATACATAAAAATACACATCTATATATGTGTTTGTGGGGGTTGCAGGGGTGGGGTGGGGTGGGGGGCTGGGGTGATGACGTTCTGTGTTTCAAGATACGTTATGATGAGGCTCTTAGGCAGGAAATAGTTAGTTTATTGAAAGTAACACTGGCAAACATATCCAAAGTACCACGGCTGTCACACGAAACAGGGCTGAACATAGGATTGAGAATCTACTGAAGCAACATGTCGTTTGACAGGCCAAATCACATCATCACGTGTCCTTTGAGGTCATGATCTATCACATCATGTCATGTCACCTCCTACCAGGTCACAACATGTCACGTCACACGACGGGTTGCTTCAGTGCATTCTAAATCCTATGTTAAGGCCTGTTTTTTGTGACAGGCGTGGTACTTTCGGCACGTTCGCCAGTGCTACTTTCAATCTACTACTTCCCACGTAACAAGCACCGTAGGGTCTGGAATCCACAACACCGTGACAAGAAGCTCAAAAACCCTACGTTTTCCAACATTTCTAGAACATGATCATTGTTCTGATCTCCGAAAAGGAGACACTGATGCACATCAAACCTCGGCATACGCGGTGCAAACCGAACTTTTCCTCGAAGTTTGAGGGCACAGTAACCCCTCCGTGGGGATGTTTGTGTATGCAACAGATAGAAAGAGACAGAGAGAGAGAGAGCTAGACAAGGTATGACGAGGTAAGATACGATAGGGCAAGATAAGAAAAATACATGGTAAGATAAGGTAAGATACAATAAGTGATGGTCAGATAAGATAAAGCAAGGACAGTCATAAAGACAAAGAGCTATGGGCTATAAAGCTAACGCCTTTGCGTAGGATATGCTATGACAAAATAAGATAAGACAAACAGATAGACAGATCGATCGACTGAGACACGGACAGACAGAAAGACACATAAATCGACTTTTCTAGTGGCGCGTCTTCGTTTGATGTGTGGCACCTCGTTTAACAGTTAAGAGTCTTGGTGAATGGAGGGGCTTGGTTCTTAAGTGACAAATCTGCGCGAGCTTACGTAGGCAAGACCCCTAGCCAGACTATCATGACTATGGGTGTAATCCCGAACCCCAAACTATCGTAAGACACCTGTTGGAAACGAGCCATACTCACCCATGGCCCTTAGTGCCTAGAGGCCAACAAAAAAGCCTAAGGCCCTAAGCCTAACCCCTTACAAATCCTTAGCTTAGAGCCCCGATTCCCGAGACGCTCCTCTGCAGCCCCACCATGATTACAAGGACGTTTAAGTAAGGCACCTCTATCTGTCAAGAGCTCTTATATCATACCAGCAAAGCACCATTTACACGCAACAGCCGCACTGAACTGTACACATCCCATATACAACCCTAGCAAGCCCTGCTAGAAACCCCAAGTCCAAAACCGAAAACCACCGAACATGCCACAACATTAGTGCTGCCTATGAAAGCAAATCCAGAACCATAAAGCCCCTTCGATAGTAGCCTACAGCCACAGCCCCACAAGTACACACAGGAAAGCACGAAACCACCCTAGAAAGCCCAATATCCCCTAAAGCCCTAAAATCCCAAATGCCTTAAAACCAAAGTCCTAAACCCCAGACCTAAGCCTTAAACCCCCAAGGCCCTGAAACCCTAAACCCTAAACCCTAAACCCTAAAGTCCGTGCGCGCAGAGCCCGCGCCTGGGCTCGGAAGCGCCTTCAGCGGAAGATCAGCTCCCAGGACGGCCTGAAAGCATCGGTTTAGGGTTTAGGTTTTAGGTTTTAGGGTTTAGGGTTTAGGGTTTACATCACTTATATACATAGATATGTAGATATGTATGTATGTATGTATGTATGTATGTATGTATGTACGTGCGTGTATGTGTATGTATGTAGATACATATACATATACATGTTTATACAGGTACATATGTGTATATACAGATGTATACACATATGTATATATATATATATATGTATGTATGTATGTATGTATGTATGTAGGGGGTATGTATGTATGTATGTATGTAAATAAATAAATAAATAAATATATATATATATATGCTACCCCCCCCTCATGTGCCTACCTTTCGTGTGTGTTTGTTGTGCTT
>CAJNDV010016113.1:73293-89499 GCA_905221635.1 Symbiodinium sp. CCMP2456 | reverse complement strand
GTTGTCGTCGTCGTCGTCGTAGCAGTAGCAGTAGCAGCAGTAGCAGTAGCAGCAGCAGTAGTGGCAGTAGTAGTAGTAGTAGTAGTAGTAGTAGTAGTAGTAGCGACCGCCGTCGATGTTGCCGGTGATCTTGCCAGGTGGGAATGGTGTCCGTGGATTTGGTAATGGTCGTCATCGTCCTCAGAACTGCGGACGTTGTCAGAGTAGCAGTGCGAGGAGCGGCAATGCTAGCCACCGTCTTGGAAATAGCAGTGGCAATAGCCTCAGCTATGTATGTATGTTTGTAAGTTTGTATGTATGTACGCATGTATGTATGTATGTATGCATGCATGTATGTGTGTATACCTGTCTTTATACATATACACACATACACACATCATACACAGTCGAAAGAGGAAGAGGAGCAGGAAGTTGGGAATGCTGATTGCGGAGCTGCTTCATCAAGACTGCATGTCCTAAAAAAGTCCCTCGTGTCACGGGCCTTTTGGAGGTCTCGGGAGTCCACAACACCGTGATTCACATAAGCAAGCTCCAACCAAATTAGGGTTTAGGGCTTAATTCACATAAACAAGCTCCAACCAAACATCACCAAGCTCCCTCCCTCCTCCGCCCCTGCCACCGCTTCAAAGTCAATGCTTGAGCGCTTAGGATGCCAAGATCTTCGCAAACCGAGCCGTGCATCATATATCATATGTATATATATATATATAGTATATGTGTGTGTGGGTACACATCCTTACACTCAGTCTCTAAATCAGCTGGGCTGCAGCGCTTAACCGTGAACCGCAAGGAGGACTCCGAGCGCAAATCTCTACTACCCAGGACCATGACACTGCTTCTATGTCGTAGGGAGCTTGAAAAAAGGCACCCGAAAGATATGGGTAAGCTCGGGTTCTCCCTCTAACGGACACCCAACAGGGACCCCAATTTAGAGAACCCGGCAATTTGCCCGACTGTGCCTGGAGTGCAGGAAGACTTTTCCCTGATGCCTGAACATATCGGCGTAGGGTTGGGGGGGGAAATGCACTGAGCCAAGCTCAAAGCTAAGTCGTGCGATTGCTTGGGCTTCAGGGTCTAAGGAATCAGGTTTTGGGGTATAGTATACTATAATTCTGATAAGGAGCCCCCACAATAATAGAGGTAATTCTTCAGGTCCCCATATTACCAGGTTTTGGGGTTGGGAAACCCACCAGATCTTGAGGACCTCCTGCTTGAAACAGCAACCATATTAGGAATATTTCTAGCATTAAACAAAACTGTTATTCTATTTCTACTATTTCTCCTATCGTTAGTATTATTACCATTCTTGATTGTTCTTCTTTTTGCTATTATTGTTTTCATGTACTTGGACGCTGGCATTCCAGAGACTGGCCGGAACCCCCCAAAAGCACCTAACCCTATGACCTACTGAACCAAACCGTGGAGCCCAAACCCCAAAGGGTTCAGTGTTCAGGGTTTTAGGGTTTAGGCTTTCGGGAATAGGGTTTAAGGGTTTTAGGGTTTTGGGGTTTGGGGTTTTAGGGTTTAGGGGTTTTAAGGTTTTAGGGTTTAGCGTTTTAGGCGTTATGGGCTGTAAGGTTTTGGGTTTAAGGCTTTAGGATTTATGGGTTTTAAGGTTTAGGGTTTAAGCGCTTAGGGGCTTAGGAACCCTAAGACTAGAAACCCTTGCCTTTGGAAACCCTAAGACCAAAATAGGCCAAGTCCACAAACCCAACGCCCTAAGACGCCACACCCTCAAAACCCTGGGTCGGGTTCAGGGTCAGCCCAGACCTCTATTTATCAGCGTGCCCGGCCTTGTTTCGCACGATTCAGTGTGCATCAGGCAGCCGTTATGCGCAAAAGCCTTGATGCCTAAACCTAAACCCAAAACCCAAAACCTCCTGAGCCCAGAGCTCTATTCGGCTTTGTGGAAGATGCTCCGCCCAAAGCAGGCGACCCGGACTCAGTTTGGCGAGAAGGCTCGGGGTTCAGGGTTCAAGGCTTGGTGAAAGGCTTTGTATGTTCTTGCTTGGCCCCGCAAACTATGTGGGGGTTTCCGAAAATAAGGGACCCTAATATAGTGCCCTAAATAGTAGGATCCCTATTATAAGGACCCCAAAATAAGGTACCCCTAATTTTCGGAAACTCCCATGTGGAACTCAACATTCTTTATGCTCAGGGTCGCCTTGAACCCTAAACTCCAAGCATCAACCCGAAGCCTAAGCCCCTAAACCCTACACTTCGCCTAAGCCCGTGACTCGAGCCGACCCCCACATCTTAGACCCCAAACCCAAACCCAGAAACCCTTGCTTTCTCTCAGTTGCATGTCTCCGAGTTCTGGGATGTCGAGGAGTTGCGGCTTTCTCGAGT
The DNA here is from genome assembly GCA_905221635.1 of Symbiodinium sp. CCMP2456. NCBI lineage: Eukaryota > Dinophyceae > Suessiales > Symbiodiniaceae > Symbiodinium > Symbiodinium sp. CCMP2456. Next base: position 87,150 of record CAJNDV010016113.1, on the reverse strand, counting down.
GAGTTGTTGGGCTATGTGGCTTTGTGTAGGAGTTTAGGGTTTGTTATATGGGATGCCTTAACACCACTACTCCCCATGCAAGCGTAGCAACATCCGAAAGACTTGTAGCAGCAGCAACACCACCAGCCGTACCACTCTCTCACGCCATTGCATGCACACGTACTCCGGGACCGTCCTGGAAGAAAGCAACGTCAGTCCTAAAGCCAGTCAGCGCCAACCCGTGAATAGAACCCCTTCTTGCGAGCCTTGAGTGTGAGGATCCTTTCTGCAATCCTTTTTCTACAATGCCGTCTTTCAAGACACCAGCGGTCTACATTGATTAAGCCGAGAGAAAATCTGTGCGCTGGACCCCAGATCGTCCACACGGCAGAGCTCCGTGGCCACGTCGGTGTAAAAACTTTGTGTCACGCCATCCTGGTCGAATCTTAGAGGCGTCCAGTTAGGGTATCGGGTTTAGGGCCCTCCTTCGCGAAGTCTCGAAAATGTCCCTAAACCCTAAACCCTAAATGACCCTCAAAAAAAGACGTGCCCTAAACCCTAAAAACTCTAACCTGAACCCTAAAGCCTAGGACATCCCGTCAGCACTTCTTCGTCTCCCTGCCCTTCAACTCCGGGGCAGCTTCGCAGGTTCCGCACGAATCCCGGAAGCAGAGACCTCGAAAACAGCAACCAGGAACCGTACAGCCACAGGAACACGGCTTTGATTCTGAGGCTCATTTAGGGTTTAGGGTTGAGGCTTTTTTCTTTGAGGGTCATTTAGGGGTTTAGGGTTCAGGAACCTTACAGCCGCATGAACGCGGTTGGTTTAGGGTTTAGGGTTTAGGGTTTAGGGTTTAGGGTTGAGGTTGAGACAATCCTATAATACCTCTGGTGTGCTAAAGCCCAGATGCAAAGCCCCCGCCTAATATAGGGGCCTTAATACTTGAATAAGGTTTTGGGGCCCATTCTACTATAATTATTCATAATAGCAACCCACCAAAATAATGTTGGTACTTTTTTAGGCCCCTATATTAAACCCACAGACGATGGTACCAGGACCAGGGATGTAGAAGACGGAAGATTCAGGATACCACTAAAAGACTCTGTCCAAGTCTGTTGGAACACACGCCCCGACATTCCCATGAAGTCCGCTTGAACATATCCCGGGCCCTGACGAATCCTTGAGATGATGCCTAAGCTCGCGCCCCCCCCGACTTGCGTTCTCAGGGCCCTACAAAGAAAACTCAAGACCCTAAACCCTAAACCCCTAAACCCTAAAGCTGAACCCCAAACCCTAGTCCGAAACCCCCAAACCGTGAACCCCTACATAAAGCTTAAACCCGCCTTCTGAAGCCTGAGCCCTCTCGGTTAGCCTTTGGGATTATGCAAAAGAGTCACAGTACCAAGTAAGTACCAGGACCATGCTAAGCATCCCACTGTTGCGGTCCTTAGCGACAGTTGATTATTCCTCCAATGGCTGCTTTAGCTAGCTTCTGCTTCTCGTATCCCCTCTCTATGACCCTTACCAAGGTACCTGGCATCAAAGCCATCAAACTACCAAGGTACCTAACCCCTAAACCAATCCTAACTCTTAAGCTTGAACCCTGAAGCTTAACCCTAAACCCTAAACCCTAAACCCTAAACCCTAAACCCTAAAGCCTAGAAGCCAGGGAACCTGTGGAGCCTCTGAATAACCCGAGTTCCCCGGTACCAGCGGTCCCCAAAGCCAGTCTCGTCTTCGAAAACGACTTCGAGCATGGCGCCTTGGAGTGGGAAATGGGGGAAGTAGAGGGTTCAGGGTTCAGGGTTTAGGGTTCAGGGTTTAGGGTTTAGGATTTAGGGTTCAGGGTTTAGGGTTTAGGGTTTAGAGATTTAGAGTCCATTAGGGTCGAGACAGGGTCCAGGCTTTCCAGAAATCCCTAAGCCGAATGCAAGGTCTCCTGGCACTTGCGTGTCGACGATCTTGTGATGATCAAAGGAGATGGGGTTTAGGGGTTTAGGGTTTACGGTTTAGGGTTTAAAGGAGATGGGGTTTAGGGGTTTAGGGTTTAGGGTTTCGGGTTTCGGGTTTAAAGGAGATGAGGTTTAGGCGTTTAAATGGCCTGCGCCTCTGCCAACAACTGGTTGCTGCGTCCACTGGAGTGCCTGCACTGTCGGTGACAATCACTACAATCGTACCCTGATAGCAGCCTCCACTGCCCAAGAAGGAGCCTTAATAGTTAGAATAGGGTTTCGGGGCCCATTGTACTAAGACTTTGTGCTCTTAGTCAGGAACCCTACAGAACAGCATACGTAGTTACTGAGGCTTCTATAGTACCCTTACTGTCGGCGAGGCGCGATCTATCTCTGGTTTCATACTTCGTTTAAATGCCTCGAGCTCTCCCTGAGCCTTCGGCTCGCGAACTCCAGGCGAATGAATGCTCTTTCCGACTTCCGTAGTGACTCATCAACAGCTACCTGTATTTAGGAGTCAAACTTAAGCCTAGGTTTTCATTCTCGGATTTCGACTTCAACTGCGTCGAGGCCCGGGCGGCTGCTGTACGTAAGCTGCAGAACTCTTTCCGCCTCAGCTGTGTGTGCTTGACAGCACATGGATAAGCTGATATTTCTAATTATTTCGGCAGTTGTCTTAAAGCCCCTCAAACCCAAAACCCTAAACCCCTGCATGATCCCCGCCTAACCTAAACGATACACCCGAACCCCGGAATTCCCAGACCGAGCGGAGAATTCCTAAACTCACTATTAAACTCTGTTCCGAAACCCCTGCCAAAGCTCAGACATCTCCCTACTTTAGGGTTTAGGGTTTAGGGTTTAGGGTTTAGGGGCCTCAGTAATTAGAATAGGGGGTTTTGGGGGCTCCTTATTATAGTTATAGTATAATGGGCCCAAAACCCTATTCTAATTATTAAGGCCTCTATATTACTCACCAATGCTTCTCCCGCGCTTATTTAGAGCTAGGACCCGCAAGTAAAGGAGAATAACGCTTGTCCAACATCGGCAAAATAGGGGTCGGAATAACCAGTAATAGTACTTCTCGACAGTCCTTCGTGTAACTGTAGCGTCAAATACTCCAAAACCCTGTTGTAATTTGTAATCATTAAGGCCCCTCTCTTACCGAATATAGGGGTCTCAGTAACTAGAACACTTCTTTTTGGAGGGGTATCTTATACTATACTCATAATAAGGACCCCCCAAAAAATAGTGTAGATAATCATTAAGGACCCTGCCCTAAACCCTAAACCCTAATCCTAAAACCTAAACCCTAATCCTAAACCCTAAACCCTAAACCCTAAACCCTAAACCCTAAACCCATTAAGGGCCCTGTCTTACCTGGTTCTGTCTTGAGAAAAGGGGCGACTTCCAGGAAGTTCGAGGAGGCGCGCCCGGGCAGCCTGGCAGTCCGCTGGGATGAGCTACAAAGGGCCCCCCCAAACGTGGGTTTTAGGGTTTAGGGTTCTAGGGTTTTAGGGTTTTTAGGGTTTATGGGTTTAGGGTTTTAGGGTTTATGGGTTTAGGGTTTTGGGGCTAATTTTGGGTGGTTGGGTTTAGGGTTTAGGGTTTAGGGCGGTTGGGTTCAGAGGTTTCGGGGTGGGATGAAGGTAGATAGAAAATTTCCCAGAGTCTTTCTCTAAGGGATCCTTCGTCCTCCTATTGAAGCCCTCGGGGAACGCGGTACAGGGTGTCTTGAAGGTGCGAGGCTTTTCTGGCTTTTCGGGTTTTGTAAAGGTGTTCGTCAGGATTCTACAAGGGGCATTGGAGGGTTTACTTCAGGGTCTGGATGGTAGAGGATCTAGGCCATTTTGAGCTCAGGGTTTGCGGGCTTGCGGTGTCGGATGGGGTCCAAGGAACAAGACTTCGTACTGAAATGACTACCGGCCTTGCTTGAGTGGCACATGATCGGCATATGTTTGAATGCAGTAGCTCACAAACATACCTTTTCTCGGTCGCTGCGCTGGGTGCAGGGTCATCGCGGTTCCTCGCCCCTTCCGGTTTATGGCACGGGGGCCGAGGGTCAAAGCTCCCTTTTGGAAGCTGGTCGGATCGGGCCCAGCTCAGCAGTCGGGCACCCGAGTTTCCGACAACGGGGGCCCCTTGTGGGGGGTTGCTTATGAGGCCTTTTCTTTGGGGGGGCTCTTATCAAGCCCTTTCCTACCGTGCTTTTTCTTAGGGCTTTACGTTCTGGAGGGCCTCTTTGTGGGTGTTTAGGATTCAGGCTCTCCGGTTCTGGGAGCCTCAGCTAGCGTCTGCGAAAAGACAGCAGGCATCTCTACGAACATCCATCTGGGCGTAGACAACGCATGAATGAAATGAAGCTGCTGAGATGAAGTATGTCTGAGCATGTGACTCGTGGAAGACTTGCAAAGGAATAGGGTGTGATCTCCATGCGACTTGGTCAAAGCATGCTACCTTCCTAGATCAGCTCAACTAGCCCGTTCTTGGCCGCGGCACTGTGGCAGGCAACCCTTTGCAAATGAAAGGTAATTCTCACAAGTTCAAGCCTGTCTGTCTAAATATCAGGACCCATATCAAGAACTCTAACAAAGACCCAATGTTCCTTAATCAGGTTCCTACATAAGGACTAAGCCCTCCGCTATCCTCCAGCATTGAACTCCTAGGGCCACCTGTAAGCTTCATGAAGCACCGGGGTGCGAACAGGAAGCCGCATCAAGTGTCTTAAACCCTAAACCGTGGTAGGCGCTTCAGGCAGGGCTTTGTGGAAGCTGCGAGCGACACTCGTGGCACCTGGCTGTTGGCCTTTGCCCCAGGAAAATTGCGCAAACAGAGTGGTCCTGATGTTGGTAGAAGCTTGAAATCAGGTAACAGAATCCAGTCTCTACCAATCGAGCGCTTGCTGCGTATCCCTTGCGGTGCACACCGAGCCGCCAAAACTAAGACTGGGCGAAGCTTTGGAGGGGCTGCTGAAGACGCTGTCAACAGCAATTAATACTATACTATCCTTGGAAATTGTGGACTACCGCCGCCACATGTAACCCCAAAGTCCGAAACCCCAGAATCCTGGAGGGCGTCTTGTCAGTCTTTTCCAGGCATACATTGAACGCAAAGTACTTCTGCAACAACCCATGGACACTAAACCCTAAATCCTAAGTGTGAGCCCAACTTCGAAGCCCTAAACCCTAAACCCTAAAACCCTAAACTCTTGCAGGGTTGGGCAGCCGGGGAGCATCATGAAAAGGTAGGAGGCCTCACAAGGTGGCCTGGGTAGGATAAAGCATCCCTTATATAAGGTTTAGGGTTTAGGGTTTAGGGTTTACGGTTTAGGGATATAAGGTCCCTCATTCTGGGAAGACACCACCTACCTTCATCCCACCCTGAAAGCCCTTTGAGAAGGACCACCCTGGTTGGGTTGCTTGCATTAACTTACCAGCAGCGCCTCTCTGGCTTCTGCTTTTAAACCCGCAAGGCGTCGGAACTCTGAGGCAGTTGCCTGAGCCAATCTGGCAAAGACAAGGACGCCGGCATGGCCCCAAGCAAGGGACAACTCTAGTCATGTCATATGTATTCATAAGCGTGTATATTACATTCTCTGATACTCTGTTTCGTTTTGTTGTATCAGCATATGTTATAGTGTATTGGTACTATATTATATTACTACTATGTTATATTAATGATTAGGGCCCCAGGAATTTTGGTACCTCATGCCAGCATCCAGAAGAACTTATTGAAAATTTCGAAGGATTCGCTTGTGCACTTGTCCGATGCTGCAGGAACTCGAGCTCAGGACCCAGAACTGCAAACCATATCCCAAAATGGCACTCTCATCATTTAGCAGGTTTGCAAATGAGAGCCGAAACCAAGCCGGGGAGTTGAGAAAAGGAGGAGGGATCCTAAGCGCGTAGACCTAGGGCGAAGGCCATACAAATCCCTAGTTGAGATATCCCTTCTTGCACCACCATAGGACATGCTCAACGAATCGGCAAACGTTGCAAAGTCAAAAAACAACATCCAGTCAAACCTCTAACGCTCCCTGCAATGCGTCGCATCCTCTAAAGTCTTAAAGGAATCCCACAGATGTACATCCCCAACCTGAACCTAAACCCTAAGCCCTACGCCCTGAACCTTGGCCCCTAAACCCTGAACCCTCAACCCTAAACATGTGCATCGGCGGCTCAAAATGCAGTCAGGATCCGGCCCTCGCGATGTCTCCGCTCTCTTGCCTGCACGTGGGGGAGTCTGCTTTAGAACCGGGCCTTAAAGATCAGAACAGAGCTTCGCGTTATAATATTATGGTGCAAGTCTAGAAGAGTCAGTAAGGAATTTCATTACTAAGTCTTCAAGCCCACGCCCAGAAAAGCTCTTGTCCGTGTAGATCCAACAATTCCACTCTCGCCATCTCCTTCTACAATCCTTCGTTGCTGAGTTCCCTTGCGACAAGAGGTTACACGGAGGAAAATGAGAACAACTTAATATAGGAGCCTTAATAATTAAAATACGGTTTTGGGGCGCATTACACTGTGCTTATAACAAGGAACCCCCAAAATAGTATAGGTAATTATTCAGGCGCCTACATTAAGGCCTAAGCCCTGAACTCCATGCCGGGCCACGGTTTGGGGTTCAGGTTTAGGGGTTAGGGTTTAGGGTTTAGGCTTTAGGGTTTAGGGGTTTAGGGTTTAGGGTTTAGGCTTTAGGGTTTAGGGTTTAGGGTTTCAGGGTTTAGGGTCTTGAGGTTTATGCTGGCGTGGGTCGTGAAGCTTCAGGCTTGAACACTCGAGCCAATTTGCTCCTAAACCTGCGAAACTCAATCCTGTCATATAAGGACCTTAACAATTAGAATCGGGGGTATGTTATACTATAACTATAATACGGAACCCCCAGAATAGTACTGGTAATCATTTAAGCCTCCCCATATTACGTGCAAGCTCTGCAGTCACCTACGTGTCAACCACATCGTGGTACGCCGACAGCAAGCGAGCACTTCCTCAGCCTCGGATGGCGTTTTGGGGTTTTGGGGCTCTCCGGGGTTCGTAAGGCGTAAGGCTTTAGGGTCGGGGTTTAGGGTTTAGGGTTTAGGGTTTAGGGTTTAGGGTTTAGGGTTTAGGGTTTATTGCGTAGGATTTAGGATTTCTAGACTGCGACACGGATGCGTGCACGAAGTAACACCGAAACCCTACAGGGCAACTCGATCCTGTATAAAACTTAGGGGCCTTGGCAATTGCAATGTGGTTGTTGGGATCTCTTATACTTTATTTATTTATATTAGGGACTATAAGGGGGTGTTCTTACCAAATATTCAGGAGTTAATCAGGCTTCTACAGTATAGAAGGCAGCACCCTGAGCCGGCTTCACGTTATCAGCTTGCATTTCCGCCAATCCCGCAAACCAGAAATCCCCGAAACCGAAGCTGAAAGCAACTCACATGCTACGGAATTTGTGAGAGATTCCACGAATCTTCGTCATCTGTAAGAGCTTTTAAATGTTTGGGGTACCGATCGGTAAACTGATACTTTCGGAAACCCTGCGTTTTGACCCCTCTAACCAGGGATCGCTCAGAAAGGCAGACCCAAACAACATCGGAAGCCCTGCGCAGCCCTGTGCACCCGAAACCCTAATCAAAACCGAGTGGCCCAATACATTACCCGGCTGCATTCGAAATTTGGCCTCGTCATTCCTTAGCAGTTTGTGCTAGGGCACAGAAAGGGCGCTTTATTAGGGCTAAGATAGAGATAGGGTGATTGGGATTAAGGTGTAGGGTCTACTCTAGGCCCTAAAACCTCGCATTTGGAAACATGCAGCACTTCTGTGAACTCTAAGCACTAAACACTCTTCAGCCTAAACCTTTAAGACTCTATGGCTGCTATATAATGAATATTCTGTTATCTACTATCTATCATCTGCTATATACTATATACTACATATCATACCTTATACATTGTATATTATACATCTTTTATACAAATATACCTACAATGAGCTGCAGGCTACAGGTTCTAAGGTCTTCAAACATCTCGCGCTTAGGGCCATACCACGGATCCCACAAGAAATTGAGGTTTCTTCTTCCTGAGAAGAAGGTGTATTCCGAAAAGGGCGTTTGAAGATCTGGGTTTGGGCTTTAGGGCTTGGTGTCTTGCGATGCACAAGCTTTCTCGCTTCAGGCAGTCATGGCTCAGTCTGCATTAATAGAACGCAGTCTAGGCAAGTCTAGGAGCATAGTCCTGAGAAACATGAGTCTTCATTCAGCTTCCATGTGAGGGGTCGGGCTTGCATTACCGGTGCCCGCTGGCTCCTCATACTCTAACAGATGCAGAACTCGGGCTCAGAAGCTTTGGCGACTATGTACGATTGTCGGACTGCAGCCGGTGGGGAGGCTGCCATGTGTTGCTTCCACAAGTATACAGTATATACATGATGTCTGGCGATGTCTTGCATCCGCATGCAAACATGGTGTCTCATTGCTAGGCTACACATGTTTTAGGGCGATTGATGGCAGGAAGTTTTGTCTTTCAAGCTTCTCAATGTATCCGGAAGCACATGTGGAGAAGTGCCTGAAGTGCATTGAAAACCGCGCTGTGGGTGGACCGAATCCTAAACTACCCAAAGCTCTGTGAGCCTTGACTGGGTTTCGCCATGTACGACTGCCTGTCAGGTTATGGGCTATGACTTTGACCGTGAAAGCCAAGCCCAGGCCTAAAACTCGAAACCGACCTTTACTAGGTTGGCGCCTGAAAGCCTCTGAAAAAATATTCGTAAATAAGATCCTCTTAAGCCCAATAAGGGAAAATATAAAATGTCCCAAAGGCCTACCTCGTTTAAACCCTAGACAGCAAGCCCTGAAGTCTGCAGAAAGACGAACCAGGCATAGTCAGGATAGGTCAAACTTGCACGGTGCCAAGGCACACGAAATCTCGGACGTAGACCCAAATCAATGAAGACTTTTTCGATGGCTCCTGCCCGGTTCCGGACCCTAAACTCCAAACCCTAAACCCTGTCTGTTCTGGCAGAAATTGCATGAACAAAGCAAAGCTCTTACGGGCTTTTGCTCTAGGACTTTTATTGGGAGATAAGTAGTTGCAATAGTTCTCTAAATTGGGATCCCGTTTAGGGTCCCTTTTATAAGGGTGCCGCCCTATCTTTGGGCCCAGAAACGGGACCCTTAAAGAACTACCCACATGTCGGGTCGAATACGGGGCCAAGCGACTTCAAGGGTTCCAGCGGATCGGTAAGGGATTAGGGGTTTAGGGTTTAGGGTTTAGGTTTTAGGGTTTAGGGTTTCATTGGGTTTTATAGGATTTAAGGATCATGGGGCTTTGTAACCGAGGTGTCAGATAAGGTTTAGGGTTTAGGGTTTAGGGTTTAAACTATACATACAAGGCCTGATCGCCCCTTTAGAGGTACTTATCACCTTGCTTCCGAAACCTCGTGGTCCTGTCAGCCCTAGAACAGAGTTTGGGGTTTTGGGGGGTTTATGGGACTTACTTCAGGACAGAGTTCGACCAGGATTTCAGGGTATATGATGCTAGGATGCGAAGGAAGACTGCCTTGAACTGAACCCTCAAACATCATGCCCCAAACTCTAAGCTGTAAACACCAAAAGCCTGAATCGTTTCCTACGATATATATATATATATATATATATAATTATACATAATAGAATATATATGTACATATGTCTAACCCTGAGGCCTCCAGCGGGAAAGGAATGCCTCGCCCCAAACAAAAAACAAATCAAACCCAGAACCCCCTCCAAGGGCTCCTTCAAGGGCTACTCTAAGGGTTCCTTTAAGGCGTACTATAAGGCTGCTAACGCCCTGTTTTTTCACTGCTGGTTTTTTAAAGTTTGTTTTACGTGGCAGGCGTGGGACTTTTGAATATAAGCTAATTTTGCGGCCTTAAGAAACTAATCCTTCCAGAGGTCAAAATCTGTGCAACTTCAGAAACTTCAAGCGCCGAAGAAACTGATTCAGAACGACCTTATTGGAAACTATCCCAAGAAGAAGCCGCTCCCAGACATTCCGGTTGCCTTCCAATCTATCCAAAGAACAGAGGAAGCCTGTGTATAGAATGGTTGGGACATGGATTCTCTGTGGGAGCGGACGGAGTTTGTGTGGATGTTAATATGGTTGGGACGTGGATGCTCTGTGGCAACATGGGTGCTGGATACAAACACTCGAAAAAACACGGGAAAACGCCAACAACTGGCGATGAAACACACCAGAATGCGGCTTATCTGCAAACAACACACACGATGACACCCTGTATGTGCAAAAAACACAGGCGAATGCCAAGGAAAATCAGGTGCGCCGACCTACTATACGCGTTCCCTTATATCGGGCCCTTAGGAAATCGCCACAACGGTTTGGGAGTCCCCAATGCCGTAATGTTAAGGGCCTCACGACATCAAAGCTAGGTTTTGAAAGACCCCGAAGCCCAAAATAGGGCTTAGGGTTTAGGGTAACGTACAGGAATAGGATCTCCTGTAACTTGTGTGGTACAATTGGAGATACAGAGTACCTCAAAAGCTCATTCTGATGATGCAGGTCCCTGCAAGAACCTCTAACTCTAGTGCCTTACAAAGGCCTAAAGCCAGGTTCTGAATAGCAAGGCCACCAGAATAAAGCCCCAGGTCCAAAGGTACCGAAATCCTGCAATCCCTGGGCCGTAAGCACCACCCGAAACTTAAATCCTAAACCCTAAATCCGAAGCCCCAACATTATTCTCTGGAGCTCATCAGTGTAAGTTTATGCTATACTCGTAATACATCAAGATTTTCTTGTAATTCTTGAGGCCCCTACATTACCGACCGGTTTTAGAGTTTAGGGTCCCGCATTGGGAGCTTTATGTTTCTAGATCCCAGGGGTTTGGGAAGGCCCCGAAAAAATCTTGCATGGCCTGGCCACGGCACGGAGCGAGGTGGACCTTCAAAAGCTCTTGTCGTGGATTGGGTTTAGGGTTTTGGGTTGAGGGTTTAGGGTTTTTTACTTGTCCAGTATTTGAAGGGAACTAAAGGTTACTTTCGGGATCAAAAACGGGTCCTAATAACCCTCAATAAACCTACTCTACTACTACGGTGTCGCTTGATCCCTCAAGAGTGTGGTACGCAATATGGCTAGAACGGTGCATAGGTTTGTGGACAGGTCGTTTTCCGGAATCCGCCAGTTGAATCGGGAGCAAACATTTTGGCTGCGTGTCCAGGTGGTTTTGTGGGGTCTCTGGTGCTCTCTTGTAGGAATTAGGCTGAGGGGTATCTTTGGGGGTATAGACCCGTAATAAAGTCTCTTTTAAGAAAGTCATAAGTAGGGTTAAGAACGGGTCCCCTTCAAGGGCCTGGTGGTCCGTTCCTCATGCCCAGTCGTCAAGGTGGTCTACCACTTTTTGGGGATCTATGCTGGCGTAATCGAGGCTTTTCGGGGGGGTTCGATAAGGATCTGAGGAGGGATATAGAAGGTCCGACACATTCAAGAAGGGCTTTTGGGCCTTGGTGGTTCAGGGTTTAGAGCTTTTCATGGATCCTGTGATCGCTCGGGGCTTTTGGGGGGTGGTTCGTGAAGCTGTGACAGGGGCTCCAGGAGTTGAAGGCCCTTGTGGCCTTGTCTGACCTTCAGGGCTGGAGAGTCTCGGGTTCAAAGATCGCTGGGCTGTGAGCATAGTGTCGGGGCCTTTGTAGTTGGAATAAGGTGTTGGGGGAAAAAGTATATACCTATAATACGGACCCCCCCCCCCCCCAAAAGAGTTTAGGTAATTCTTTAGTCCCCTGCAGTAGATAAAGCACAAGTTCCTGAGCCCAAGAGGCTTCAGGGGAAAGCAGTGCGCACCATAGACTCTCGTAAAGCTCGTTTATGGTATCCAGGGCCCGTGTTGGGCTTTCCTGGCTTGCACGAGATCGTGGGAAGTTCATCCTTGCACGGAAGGGGTCCTTTTGTGTAAGATGCCGGGGCTTTCCGGGGTCTGAACAATGGATAAAGCACTCTGGTTAGCCTTTGCAATCCCCGATATACTTATGTTGCAGCATCCCCTCCCAAAAGCGATTTCTATTCTGCCTGAAGTCAAGCGTGTACTGTGTCTGGAGCTTTGGGGCTTTAGGCTTTTGGTTCTTTGGGGCTACCCAACCGAGTCGATGGCTGGGACCACAAAACGACGAGGAAGCCAAGCCCACTTACATACCGCTGGCAGCGACCAGGCAAAGCAGCGCCTGAAAATCCTAAACCCTAAACCCGTAAACCCTCCACCTCCGAAGCCCTGCAGCTAAAGCCTTGATGCCCGAGTAGACCTATACCCTGAAGCACTAATCCTAAAGACCAAAGCTGAATCCCAACGCCCCCGAGCAAGCAAAGCGGCCGTGTTGGCAGCCAGGAATTTGTTTTGATCATCCAATCTCCCTGGGGATGCGATTGGACGTCAATCCAGGCTTTTGATATGGTTGGGCGTTAGATCCGTTAGATTCCCTACATCCCCCTCTAATTTTGGGTATCTCCTACTACTACTACTACTACTNNCGACGACGACGGACGACGACTACTACATTCTGGATATCTCCGATCATAAAGATGTGTCGGGCTTGAGCTGCCTTAAACGATCCTTTGAAACCCTTCCGCAAAAAACACCATTTGGCTTCCCATGAGGGTGCGTTTTCAAGTTGCTTGGCGGTCGGGTCCGATCAGGTGCTCAAACTTGCGTGTCATTTAAAAAGTCTGATTGTTTGCAGTCTACCCTAGGATCCCTGAACCCTAGACCCCTAAACCCGTAAACCCTGTTCAGGATTTGGGGTGCAAGTTAGGTCCGGGTTTCTGGGCTCCAAAGCTATGGGGGTCAGGGGCTGCTGATACCAATTCTTCAAACTTCGCTACTGTCTTGGAGGATTATGGGACGTAGGAAGCAAATTTCTAGGTACCTTTTAGGGCTTATGAGAAGTAGCACGCATAGCCAGGAAGTCCTACGATCCTGTATGTGCCGTGCGTGCAGTGGCCGCAAGTATAGGCAGAACCATGGAGGGCACTAGTTGTCAGCCACAAAACATAGTATGGGAGCTTCCGAAAATAAGGGGGTACCTTATTTTGGGGTATTTATAATAGGTATCCTACTATTTAGGGTACTATAGTAGGGTCCCCTATTTTTGGAAACCCCCATATAGGGGGCCTTAGGCCTTGGCGTACCTTTGTAGTTCTATACACGTAAAGCCAGGAGCAGTAGGGATAATATTGGGAAAGGCTGCTCAAAGCCCTCCCTAAGAGCCATCAACCCACGAAAGGATGCAACCGCTGACAAACAAACTCAACCTATGACGGCGTCAACTCTTGAGCACTGAATCCGAGATTCACAAGCAGTTGACTTTCTCTCTCTCTCTCTATAGATTTTTCATTATGGCCATAGATAGATCCAGAACTAGATCTAGAGATAAAGCCTGCATCCTACTCTGCAAAGCCTTAACCCGGGGGAGGGAGGAGGATGTTTGATGTTCAGCAAGACGAGGCCTGGTCTTGAGTGTCATGACATTTGCGAACATGCCCAAAATCCTGCTATTTGCAGCTTTTTGCCTCTTCATACAACATGTTGCAGAAGAATGTTTCATGTTCAGCAACCCGAGGCGTGTCACAAGTGCTCATGCCATTTTGCAAGCATGCCCAAAAGCCTGCTATTTGCAGCGATTTTGACTCTTTATACAGCGAGCGTCTCATAGAATACATCTACAGCTGGGTCTGGCGCTCGCAGTTCGATGCCAAAGCGGATGTCGCGGATCACTTTGGGAAGGTGTGCTGAAATCTAAGTTTGAGTCCCTGGATTTTCTCTGAAGCACGACTCCCTCCATTTCCACAGCCACACGCACGAAGTCATGTAATTTACAGCACTTGCCGTGTATGCCCTAAAACATACAGGCCCGCCGCCACGCGGCCTGATATCAACGTGTGACCCCCTAAGCCTCTAAAC
>CAJNDV010016113.1:28464-63699 GCA_905221635.1 Symbiodinium sp. CCMP2456 | reverse complement strand
AATTCCTACCAGAGAGCCCGGTACCCTAAACCCTAAACCCTAAACCCTAAACCCTAAGTTTATGAGAGAAGGGGTTTGGCTGCAGCCATTTGGGGCCTTAGGTCCTGGGATGCAGGAGTTGGGAGTAGCTTTCGTGGCTTGGGGTTTGTGATGTAGAGCCCGGGGCCTTGGGTCCAGGGTTTAGGGTTTGGGGTTGTAGAGCCCGAGGTTTAGGGCTTTGGGTTTAGGGTTTTGGGTTACGAAGTACTTTACGAAGACGAACGGGGCCCGGCTAAGGACGAAGTGCACTTTGCAGTTGTGCAGTGTTATCAGACAATGATACGCTTTCCGCAAGACTTACTAAAGGTGCCTCAATAATTGGAGCAGGGTTTTGGGGTGGATGACGAAGAGCGAAACAAAGGACGACATAATATGCATCCTCAAAGATGTGTAATTTTAATGGAGTTTCGGTATGTTATACTATGTTTACAGTAAGGAATCCCCAAAATAGTATAGGTAATCATTCAGGGCACTGCTTTACATCTTTTTAAACCCTGTACCTGAAACCCTCGACCGAAAGCCTTGTTTTGCCGCACGAAACAACCCGAAACCCTGGAAATGCATCGTATAAACTCCAAGCCACCCGGAATCCTTGTCCCGCCAAGCCTTCACAACCTACACTGTATAATGTATACTTCTAAACCGTAACACCATAAACACAACCCTAAACTGTATATTGCACGCCTCTAAACCGTAACACCCTAATCTAACCCCTAAACTCTAAACCCTTGAACACCACAACTGTAGATCCCTAGACGGCCCAAGTTGGCCTCCACGTCGTTTTCGTTTCGTGGCCTTAATTAACCATCTTGAGACTGTCAGAAATACGAATGATGATATAACAACCCTGCATTACACATACGAAGGAATATACCATAATTCCCATAGTTTAGGGTCCTTAAGGTAATGCAGGATTTACATCACCAACCGTATTATTACTGGCGAAAATAAAGATCCCTTTACTACTCCCACCGATCGCCTCCAGTCCGAAGTAGCATGCAACTTCCACCACACAAACCTGAGCGGCGAACTAAGGGTCACTAGGGCTTTCACGGTTGACGAGATTGCTTATACCTACCCTAAACCCTAAAGCCCTAAAGACCAAACCCCGGATGTTACGGTGCGTTGCGAGGTTATGGGATTGCAGCTTCAGGGTTTGGCTCTTGGAGGCTAATGTAGAAGCCGAAATAATTACCCATATTACTGTTATTGTTCCTGATTAATTATAATAATACTATGAAGGAACCCAAAACCCTATTCTGATTATTAAGGTCCCTACATTAGCCTTCCTAGTGGTATTGCTTTAGTTATCTTGCATTTGTATAGGGTCAGCACTGGGCCTCATTCTTACAGAGCATATTCCTGAACCAAAACAAGCGGTATCGAACTTTCCGTAAGCCAGAAGAAAGGCTCAAAGGGATTTGCCTTGGCGGCAAGTGGAAAGCCGAAACTAGAACCCTTAAAGGGGCACGGAAGAACGCTAAAGTAAACCCTTAAGGAACCCACCGTCAACTTTCTTCTTGAACAACCAGGCCCAAGCAAGTTCTGACTTTTTAGGATAGACCTAGTTCATAAGGCCAAAAGTTGAAAGTTCTCCCATTGGCTATCTAAGCCCTTAAAAGGACCTTAAAGGAAGTACAGGAACCCGCGCGATCGGCAACCATGAACCGTGCATCCTAGGGTGGGCAGCTGAGATGGAGAACTCAAACACCACGAGCGAAGCCGCAAGTCCCCGGAACTCCTGCCTGAAGCTTTGGGTTCAGGGTTCAGGGGTTAGGGGTTTAGGGGTTTAGGGTAGATTAGGTTTCGGGGTTTTAGAGAGCAGAATAAAGCAAATACGCCCGAACCAGATAGACGTGTACATTGAGGCACTGTCCTCAACTGGATGACCCTTGCAAACGTGAAGTTTCCCGGGCTACTTCCAGATGGTTGATTATTTTGGGTACCACCGTAGTTTGAAGTTTCTTCGGCAGGAAGAGATTTTCGGCATTCTCTGTTCAAAGCCCCTTGCTCGTGCTGATACGCACCTGTACGTATGCATGCATGAACTCTTGAAGTGAAGTGGAGCAATTTCATCAGGCAATCGTGGGTGTTTCCGAAAATAGGGATCCTAATATAGTACCCTAAATAATAGGATCCTTGTCATAAGCACCCCCAAAACTAAGGTACCCCTCATTTGCGGAAACTCCCATGTAGCTGGAGCCCAGAATCTCAAAACCCAAGAAGCCAGGGTCTGACATGGGATCAGCACTGGCGGGTCGTGAATCAGCGCAGCAATGCCTCTGTGGTGTGGGTGTACAGGGTTTCTGGGTTTCGGGTTCATGGGGTTTAGGGTTTCGGGGGGGAAAAAAGGTTTAGGTTTTAGGGTCCTGCGAAACCTCGCGGTTTTAAATCGTTAGGGTTTAGGGTTTGCCCTACGCCCGCTTAAAGCCAGAACACCGAATACCCAATGGCCCAAAAGCCCTACATCTTAAAGCCTTGAAGCCATAGACCAAGAAACCGACACCAACTGTGCTTTCTGGGGCTCCACAGCCCCAGCATCTTTCGAATTTCGGGTTTTGGGCTATCAGGGTTTAGCACTCCAACTGGCCCGCAGGATGTATGTTTAAAGACGTGAGGCCAGAAGGTATATGTTACCCTGAGCAGTAAACCCAACCGTAAACCATAAACCGTAGCGGCAGCTCATCCAAAAGATCTTACGTCTTACGTACTATGAGCTAGTACGGATTCGTCGGCACAGGTCGTGCCAGTATGGCCGTCCGTGATCCTGTACACAGAACCTAGCAAACTAGTAGCTAGGTCCAATTCGACTAGCCTTAGCAGGAGCGTTGCTAATGCAGGGCAAAGCCCAGTCATGCATCATTCCAAGCGGATGGGCGGGGGTTCGCAGGTTCGCAGTCCCCTGCCACTGTGCAGTTTTTCCGGTTGCATACGCGTGCACACGGCCGACTCGGGGACCTCTGCATTACACACCAATGGTCCTGCATCCAGTCGAGTCGTGAGTCTGCTTGCCCCTCCTGCTACAGTGGGTTGCAGCTGGGAGCTGCCGCAGCCAAGAGAGCATTCTGCAGCATCCGGAAGCCTGCCGTGCTCAAGGGGACGTACGGCGTGTAGCAAGGGTGTAGCAACTTTGCACCGCGAGGACTAGTGAGTAAGTGTTGGCTGCGCCTTGTCCTAAAAGCCTCAAGAACCTTCGAAGTTACGTTGCCCGGGAGAAGCTCGAACTCACCTGAAGTAACCCCACAGAACCCTAAACCCTAAACCCACAAAGCCACAAAGTCTACCTTAAACCCAGGGGTTTAGGGTTCCAAGCCTAGATGAGCTTGCGCTCCCTAAGTCCTCCCACTGCATAGCATCAAACATCCCGGCTCCTCGCCTACGTGCGCTAAAGCCCGATCTCTCAAACTAACACGGGGCTGCATACTTAGAGTAGGGTTTTGGGGTATACTGCACTATACTGATATACGGACTATCTGGGGAGCTTAAGCCCCCCGCCCACCACGCACCTTAAGCCGTAACCACCCAAGTACCCATTGACAGTCACTGGGTTAATTCCCGGTACTCGGGTAGCTCTCTAGATATGGGTACCTCGCAAGGTCCTCCTGGTGCTCACGCAAGTACTCTTCGGAGCACTGACAACAGGACCCTAACTTAGAGAGCTCGCTGCTTGTAGACCAGCAGTGACCAAAAGTGTGAACCTTAAACCCAAAGCCCCTAACGGGAGTGGGAGGGCAAGGTTGCTTGGACCCGCGGTGCTTGCACATAGAACAAGGAGCTCTGAAATGAGGCGGGCTGCAAACGCGGATGGCCGCCGAGAAAACTGAGAGGAAGTTGTAGTCCGCTTCCTAGTGGATTCGGGGACGCAGCCTTCGGGTCTGAACGCACTACCCAACACCAATTGTTTGAAACGCTCCTGTTTTCGAGCCGTTATTGTGTGACGTCTTGAATCTCGCACCTACGAACCTGTGTAAAATTGTAGCAAACCTTGCATTGATACCTCATATCGAACATCAACTCAGCAGAAAACAAGGGGACATGGCACTTCACCATGTAAGGCTTTGGCATACACTGGGCCACATTATGGGCTTGATAGTTGTTCTTCTGCTTGATAGAATTTATAGATCAGGGCTCAGGGCTTTCGGTCCGCTTTGGGTTCGTGGTCGCTAGGAGGAGCGAGGTTTGCGGCTAAAGGGCGTGGTTGTTCTTTTGTCATTTCGGCACGGCAACTCACAGGAAAGCATTCTTATCGCTTTCTTGCGCCGACAATGCTCAACACGAAGTGGCGTCGGCAAGAGCAACAACAGATCCACAGCCGACCAACAAACTGGTGCACGCTTGTAACCATGAAAACCTCGCACACACACTCACTTGCTCACATGGCCTCTGCCAAGTGTGTGTTGATGACGAAGAAAGCGTGGCCGACGTGTGAAAGCAGCCTGCAGCTGACACGGGCTTCCAGACTTACATTCTGAGCCCACGCTCCTGCTCCGAGTAGCGTGAAGTCCCCAAGCGCAAAACCCAATCTGGTTGCCTGCAAAGACCGACGCAAAGAACCGGCTAATTTCAGGCCCATGCGCAGCAGAAGTCAACTCTCTTATTCAATAACCGGGCCCAGAGAAGTTAAAACTTTGAAAGATAAACCAAACGGTTTAGGGTTGAGGGTTTAACAGAGTTAAGGTTACCCCATTGGATTTTTGAATCAACTGAACCTTTTAACATCAAGCCCATCAACTTCTCACGGCCCAGAAAACCCTAATGTAGGGGGTCTAAATAATTACCAATACTATTTTAGGGGTTCCTTATTATGATTATACTATAATGGGCACCAAAACCCTATTCTAATTATCAAGGCCCCTGTATTAAACCCTGAACCGGGGGCCTGGAGATCGAGAGCCGAATCTACGGGCGGAATTGGCGTGAAACTGCAGTGGGCTAAGGGTGTAGGGTAGTACCTGTTGAACCATGTCCCTAACCCCTAAACCCCTAAACCCTAAACCATATTAGCAAACACTGGAAGTCGTGTATCTGACCTTTTAAAGTCAGATCCAGGGAATCTAAGGAATGGTAGTCCGGCTTCCGCAATAGCTGAGGTATTCCGGTTTCCGAGAGGCTGAGACACCTAGACTTCGGTGTGGGGCAAAGTTTTTTTGCAAACATATGAAAAAACCCTAAACCCTAAACCCTAAACCCTAACTATGAAACAGTTTGATACTCTTTCGAGCCCTAGGGTTTCGGGTATAGAGTCACCCCAAGCCCTGAAACTCACGCCTCCCTGATGTTGGGCTGGATGGTTTAACTTACTTCCGCAATAAGCCAAGGAAATAAAGGGTAAACTTTCAGATTACTACTAAAGTATAAGAACCCCAGAATTGGGTATTGGGGAACTAAGTTAAGGCCTAGGGGCAAAGGTCTGGGACTGGGGCTTGGGGCCAGAGAACCGAAGTAGTAGAATCTCCCCACTGAAGGGGTTTCGGATCCAGGGTTTGGGGTTTTGGGGTTTAGGGTTTAGGGTTTAGGGTTTAGGGTTTAGGGCTTTGGGGTTTAGGGTTGAGGGCTTTCGGGTGTAAGGTTTTTTGAATATTCTAAACTCTCGGTTCGAGGGATATTGCAGTCTGAGGCTAAGGCTGTTATTTGTCCCGTCTCCTAGGGCCACTGAGGGTTAATCTTTGGGATTATATGGGTAGTTCTCTAAGTTAGGGTCCGTTTTAGGGTCCTCCTTACATGGGTGCCGTACTATTTGGGGCCCAAAACAGGACCCTTGTTTAGAGAACTACGCATATGGGGTCATAGTACCTAGGAGGTTAAAGGTTACCTACTCTACGACCAAGAATGGCAAGGGAGTGCTGAGAACTTATGCTTCGCAGTCTGAGACACCCGGGTCCGTCGGTGAAAGTCATGAGCTCTAATGTAGGGGCCTTCATCATAATAGCCAGTAGCGGGTGTCAAGGGTCATACGTTGGTATGAGGCCTTGACAGTTACAATAGGTTGTCGGGGATCATATTGTCGTATACGTATCAAACGGAACCCTAAGGAATAGTATTGGTACTGTAGTTGTTTGGGGCCCCTACTAGCCATTTCCACACTACGGTGCCCCAATGCTCTGTTCTCTGCAATGCTTTCTCGAGCATGAACCTCAGAAACAATCTCGCAAGCAAGCAACGATGTTGAACCAGGGTTGTGGGTTCACCAGGTTGGCCTCCAAAGCCTCTGAAAACATCCATAAGTAAGATCCTCTTGAGCCTAATAAAGGGAAAACTTAATTGAAATATCCCAAAGGCCGAGCTAGTTCACCACAGCAAAGGCAAACACAACAGTCCATAAGGGAATAGAGTTATGAACTGTTGAAGCTCCTCTGCCGAAGAGCCCTAACACCTCCCCCCCCATCCCCTCACTGCAAAAGCAAACCCTACGCCGGAAAACCTTGCACTGAACAAACCTCGAAGCGCCTGCTGCAAGGCTCCAGCGTAAGATTTCGGGCTTCGGCTCTAGAGGGGGTTTTCATCGTTTAGACTTTCGGGGCTTAGGGTTTGGGGGCTTTAGGGTTTAGCATCGGGTTGCGAAGGCAAGGAGAGCCAGGTGACGTGATCAGTCGGAGCTCGTTGGAGGACAATTGCGATCTGGGATGCCAGAAATCGGGTTAGAGGTGGCGGGCGCAGGCGTTTAGGCTCTGGGGTTCTTTCTTTTCTATGGTTTCGGCGATAGAATTGGGCTTGCCCGTGTCGCTTGAACCTCAGACCTCTCACCGAAGCCTGCGAAGCTTGAACGCTGGCGATTAAGGTCTAGGGTTTAGGATTTAGGGTTTGGGGGACTAGAACACCCTGAACCTCTGGGACTTGGAGCCCTAAATGCTAAACCATGTGGGCAGTTCTCTAAATTCTACTGAAAGGTCCCAAGACGGGACCCTAACTTAGAAAACGATCCGTCTCGGAAAAAGGGTGGGAGCTTACGGCAAGGTCATTCTTTCGTAGCCCTCTGCGAGCAGCTGTAGCTAGAGCTCATGATCTTGCCATGTTTATGATGTAAAGCTGGGCGAAACATCCAAACTGATGCAAGCACGCCTCAAATGGTTTTGGGGATATTCAACCACTATAAGTATGTTCGCAGACATGTTCGGAACCACAAGGGGGTATTATTACGATTGATTCCGCCCCCTATATCATCGGTAACAGTGTCCATCCAAGACCTGTCCAAAATTCTGAACGTTGCACCCTTTCCCACGGCTTCGCATGTCCCAAACTTCGGCGTTACATGCTCATTTTGCTGGCAGTGAACGTGAGCTTCATATATGTATATATATATATATATGTCGTCTCTGTGGTATATCTCTCGCAACGGTGTTGTCGGGATGAAGAAATACGTGCCCACGTCTCCACGTGGAAGTGGGATGTCTGCGCAGCAGATTAGCAACCGTCGGTTGGCACAGCACCTCTGTAACGATACGGCGTAGAGTAACCCAAACCCTAAACCCTAAACCCTAAACCAGGCACCCAAGCTTCATGTTGAAATCCTCTCCATGCTGAAGGCTTCTTGCAGGCACCTACGCCCCAAACCCCAAACCCCAGTCCCCGTAATGTACGACCCTACCAGCCCTACCAATTGGAATAGGGTTTTTTGGGGCCCATTATACTATACGCATAATAAGGAACCCCATATATAAAACATAAAACAGATAAGGAACCCCCAAAATAGTAGTATTGGCAAATCAATTAGGCCTCTACATTCAGCTCGAAGCCCTGCAGCAAAGCCTGACGCCCTTCCCCTCGGCTACTGCTCCAGTGCCTTGCCACCCACCAAGAGAAGAGATATTGCATCAAGACCACCAGAAACCTGAATAGAGGGGCCTTAATAATTAATCAGAATAAGATCTTTTGGGGTATACTAAACCCTAAACCCTAAACCCTAAACTATAATTATGACAAGGGACTTCCCAAACGTATAGGTAATTGTCAGGGCCCCTATAGTGATGGAGCTCAGTCTTTTAGGCCGGTCACGGATTTAGTTTCGAAATGTAGGCTTTAGGGTTTAGGGTTTAGGGTTTAGGGATTTAGCTTCGTGGCTTGAAAATTTTGGTCTGGGGCTTGGCGTTGTTGGTTTCGTCTTTGGCTGTCGGGCGTTTGGTCTACGTTGCTTCGCGGCTTTCAAGCCTTTCTAAGGGCCGGTTGTTTAGGGCCTCACATCCTGAGTACAAGTTCGGGTTTTTGGAAAGTGTTGGGAGTGTCTTGTGCAGATCGCATCCGATAAGACCTACTTCATCAAACGGAAGACGGCTTACAAAGGCATGAACAGACAGGAAGCATTTACTCAAGGTCAGGGATGCTGATTCAAAACTCTATATTGGACACTAGACCTAGATGCTGACACACGGGCACGCTGAATTGAGCAAATTATTTGAGCTGATGTTGCGGAGCCCTCAAGGTTTATAACTTTATCCAACGGGGCTTGGAGTTTCTGGGAAACAGTGTAGGGAGCCCTCAGGAATGATCCTACAATTTGTTCAGGCCTCTAAATGTGGCCTTGGGCGTTGGCTATAGTCTCGGAAAGGATCTTCGAATTACGATGCCCACTTCCAGGCCCCTTTGCCCCACACGTTTTCAGAGACAAGAAACGTGTGAAATTCCCCAGCCCTGAGATACAGCCCACCAGTTCGAATCGATGTTTGCGCCCCACGGCTGTAACGAGTGAGCCGCTGCAGCCTCACCCACCCCCCCCTCCCCCCAAAACACAAACAACGGTAAAACCATGAACACCTAAACAGAATCTGCCGAAGCCAGTCATCATAAGCAAGGAACTGGACTAAAGTCACAAAGTCCAGCTGCTGCTGCACGCCTGGGTGTTTGGTGTTTACGAGTGCGGGTCCAGGAGTCTACCATTGGTGGCTTAGGGCGAAGCTAATTCTCAGCGTCTTAAGGCTTCTAGTGCTAGAAGACCAAAGCACGAAAAAGATTTAATACAGTGGTGGCCGAAAAATTAGAGTAGGGGCTTTGGGAAACTTGCAATCGTTACAATTGCAATAGTAAGCGGAGGAAGGCTGTTACTTCTTAATTATTCAGGCCCCTATCTCCGGGCCCCTAAACCCTAAACCCTAAACCCTAAACCCTAAACTCTACATTCGGGCTTTTTATTCTGAGGTGTCCGAGCTGGGGGCTTTCCTACAAGGTTTGAGCCCTGCCATAGTATCGGCCTCAAAAATCAGAAGAAGGTGTTGGGTTTAGGGTTTAGGGTTTAGGGTTTAGGGTTTAGGGTTTAGGGTTTAGGGTTAATCAGAATAAGGTCTTGGGGTATATTATACCGAAATATACCACAACTTTCATACGCAACAGAACGGAGCCTTGTCACTTTTTCCTCTGACCCCCGAACTCATAACCTATAAGTTGGTAGTGGTCCAAATTCGGGTCCCCCTTAGCGTCCTTCTTATAAGGGTGCCGTGCTTTCTTGGGAACCTAGAAAAGGGACCCTAGCTTGGAGAACTGCCCAAATGAAGGCTCCTCGCCAGGGTTTAGGGTTTAGGGTCTGTTTCTTACAAGCAAACCTGACGTTCGAGGTTATAATGTCGGGGCCGGATTTTGGGATATATTCTACTGATATCCTAGTAAGGAGCCCCCCAACAATAATATAGGTCACAGCTTAGGTAATTATTTAGGCCCCTACATTTGACTCGACATCCGATTCTTAAAGAAGCCCTGAACATAACAAAGGGTAGACTTTTTTTTTGGGGGGAGGTTAAGGTAAACCTACAACGTGAACCCTGCACCTCAAAGCCATCTAGCGTCAAATGCCTTGCTACAGGGGGCTTAATACTCGGGTTTGAGCTTTATTCTAGTGTGTAGGTCGGCGAAATCAGGAAGCCACTGTTGACAATTATTCAGTCTTTTATGTCTTGTGATCTGCTAATCTGCTTCTCCAGCAGCAGAAAGGGGGGGGTGAGGTCTTCCCATGGGGAAAAACTTGTAAAGTGCAGCCGCACAGTTCGCCGTTCAAGCAACAGTGGACATCGCTTCTCCGGTTCCTTCTCAACTGTCCACCTCTCAACATAAACTTTAAAGCTGCCCTGAATCCCTGTGACATTTGTGCGGGCGGCGCGGGATTGAAGGCTCGGGTGCGGCAGAAACCGATTCCCAAGTGCCCTTTTCGCAGAAGTTTCAGTCCGAAAGGCGGTATAAGAAGCAGAGCACTACGACAGCCATGAAGTGTGCGAAGCATCGTATGGCTCGCTGGTAGTGTTCCATCCTGACACCAGGGGTTCTCGAAGTTAGGGTCCGTGTCGGGAAACCTTACCACAAGAATCCAGAAACAACCTCTGATGTCGTCTAATCCAGAAAACCTCTGGCTATGAAAACTTTTTGCATGCAGGACCTGCAGCTAACACCAGCACCTGAGCCACAAAGCACTCAACACCATCTCCGAGAGGAGCCCCAACCCCTAAACCTTAAGTAACCTAATATACCAATATAGGGTGCCTTAATAATGACCTACATTATGTTGGGGGTCCTGGATATAAATGTAGTATCATACACCCCAAGACCCTATTCTAATTATTAAGGCCCCTCCAGACAGCCCTCGAAGTCCCAGAAACGCAACAGACCCCCCACTCAAGAGGACCACCAAAATAATGTAGGGTTTAGGGTTTAGGGTTTAGGGTTTAGGGTTTAGGGTTTAGGTAGTTTAGGTCATTAGTAAGGCACCCTATATTAGGTTACTTAGGGTTTAGGGGTTTGGGGCTCCTCTCGGAGATGGTGTTGAGTGCTGAAATAGACTTGGATGCCTTTAAGATTTGGATCCAAGGCAGCTAGCTGAACTTATAGGGATATGGAGCTTCTGTCAGCCTCTAAGCATGCAGAGCAGCAGGAAAACTGCTGAGGGGGGTTGAGGAGGTTACAGTACCACGCGACAGTTGAAACTTTGAAAGTCGCCAATTCAGCTACTCCTGGCGCTGAGGGTTTGGATTTCAAAGGTTTAGGGTTTAGGGTAAGGATAAGGGATTGTGCTAGATTATATGGCTATGGTTTAGTCGTTCGGGCTAATATAGGGCCTTAGGGTCCGTGCTATCGGAAGAGCAGAGTAAACCCCTAAACTGTTGAAACTATCGAGGTCTCTATAGAAAATTAGGTGCAAGCTTCGAGATTTGGCTGCTTGTGAAAGCTGGCTGCTGTGGTTTTGTGGAGACGCTGTAGAGCTGCTATACAGGTTTGGGGTTTAAGGGTTTCGGGGTATCTGGGACGTCTGATTGATGTTGGGATAAATGGCTGCTGCGATGGCGAACTCAGGGTGTGCGATTCAGATGATCATGATCGTACAGCTGTCGCGCATGTATAACTAAATGAAGCCAGGCCTTTAACCTAGCACAGAGATGGGAGCTACATCATGAGGTCACAGTATAGAACCATAAATCCAAGACTGAGCAGCTTTGCCCCTCCAATGGTCAAGCTGTCAACGAAGAAGAGCACTCTTGAACGGGTGTTGGGTTTAGGGTTCTTTTGCTGCTGCCCAGACTCATCATCTTCCGCAGGACGTCTTCCATGCGCTGCCTGAGAAGCTCCCAGCAACCCCGACAGGGGATTTTCTACGCTCCGACGCTGAACGCTTCATGCCCCAAACACCAAAGCCCTGCACACCTCAAAAAGTCTACACCCTACAACCCTAAAGATCAATACCCTGAACACCTAGACACCCAACACCTCAAAACCCTCAATTGCCAAAAGACGTCCGTGGAAAAGCCGCCTGCTGAAGAAGGCTTTCAACATCTCTCAAAGTTTGCAGCGAAACGAGGGCTCCGATTTCGATGGTTGTTTTTCACACAGAACGACGTATTTAGACTTTCAATCTCGAAGAGGACTGTTGAGTGTTCATGCTTTTGGGCTCTGAAGGGTTAGGGCCCCCCTAGCGCCTTGAACCCGCAAAACGCAGGCGCGGTTTAGGGTTTCGGGTTTGGGGCTTTGAGAGCTTGTAAGATTAAGTTAGGCGCCTTAATAATTAGAACAAGGCTTTGGGGTAGTGTAGGGGCCTTAATAGTTAGAATAGGGTTTGGGGGTATGAGGACCCCCCAAAAATAGTACAATTATTAAGGCCCTATGGTACACTGTAGTATGCTGATAAGAAGGAATCCTAAGGAATAGTACTACTAGTTACTTAGTATTACTGGTTATTCCAACCCCGCCCAGCGAAACGTGTGCCAAGATTCGAGCTGGGTTTCTGGACCGAGGATTATCGGCTTCAAGCTTTCGGACTTGGGGACTACAGTTTAAGTCTAAGGGTCCAGGGCTCATGCTTTTCGGGTTTAGAACTTAGGGTGTTTTGCTTCTAGGTGTTGCAGGATTTCGGGTGTTTTGGGGTTTAGGGATCGCGCGGTTCGGGTCACGAAGCCCCCAACCTTCCAGAACCTAGAGGGTTTAGGGTTCCCCCCCCCCCCCACCGCTGGCTGACTTCAGAACCCCTCCTGAAAGTTAAACTTTCGGCCTGCTTACTATAGTTCATATAGAAGCCCAAAACGTTAAAGCCTTAACCAACCAGAACAATGCCAAGCCCCCCCCCCCCCCGATTCGCACGTCTATGGCAGGCCATGCCCTCTCAATAACAAACGTTTCATGCCCACAACCTCAGTATCCAAAACCCTAAGTCCCTAAATCCCTAAATCCCAAAACCCTAAACCCTAAACCCTAAACCCTAAACCCTAAGTCCCTAAATCCCAAAACCCTAAACCCGAAAAGTCCAAAACCCGAGGTCCCTCAATTCCCAAAACCCCAAGTCCCTAAACCGAAAAGGCCCCGGGTGCTCTAGGGCTCTAGGGCTTAGGGTTTAGGGTTTAGGGCTCTAGGGCTCTAGGGCTCTAGGGCTTAGGGTCCCAAAGCGCGCACACCTTCAAGACCCGGGAGCTTCTGAAGCTCAGACCCTTAAAACCTGAACAATAAACGAATATGCATCTACATATATATATATATATATGTAAATGAAGAAACATGAATGGAATACTATAGAAATTTGTAGGCTGTCTTAGTTAAACAGGATTCGGAAGAAGGGGCATTTGATTTGCTCCGATTCGCAAGCTCGATTCCGGTCGCATATCCAGAGCAAACAATCACGCACCTTACTGTACTTGTAAAAGAACGTTATCGTAGATATCATAATATATACGTCTGTACCCTGACAGCCCTTTTTTAGACGGCGCTGCTCGTGCAGCTCCCCTGAACCCCCAAACCTTACAGCTCCAACCCCAAACCTCGAGACGAGCTGCTCGTGCAAATCTGGCTTCTTCAACTTGACAGCCCCTTTCTTAATCCAGCTCCTGGGACGACGCTAAACCCTAAACCCTAAACCCTGTGCCCTACACCCCTAAAGCCCCGAAACCCTCAACCCCTAAACCCAAAGCCCCACTTAATCCAGCTCCCTCGGGGATCCAGAAGTTGAGTGTTGGGATCCCATCCGCCCCAAACCCGAAATCCTAAACTTCAGAGGGTTTACAGCAAGGCTTAAGCAACATTATGACCGCTAAACCATAAACCCCTAAACCCTAAACCCTAAGTCCTAAACCATAAGCCCTAAATTTTAAAGCTGAAACCCTATACTTTTGCGGAGCTTTCGCCGTTTCTGGAGTTTGGGATGTTGGCATTGGGGGGCAGCTTGGGTTGAGGGCTTCGGGTTGTAGGGTTTTGGGACCCTTTGGGGTCGAGGTTAGGGCTCAGGGTTTGAGGTCTGGGTGCCCACTTGGGCTTAGGATTTAGGGGTTTAGGGGTTTAGGGTTTGTAATCCAAACACCCGGCCAGGAGTCTCCACTGATACCAGATTCAAGATTCCTAAACCCTAAACCCTAAATCCTAAACCCAAAACCGGCTTCTCCTCCGATGAGCCACTTTACTTAGGTAGATCCCCCTCCCCAACACGAAGGTTGAACGATAGGAAGAACAAGGAACTGCATAGCTGACTGCATGTAGGCCCTACCCTATCCTCTCAAGCTTGATGAAACGAGAATTTCTGGACTCGAGTGTAGCGTATCAACCCTACGATGTAACATCGGGCAAGTTTTGACAACCCTAGAGCAACCTTGCAACTCTGATCTCGACTGGCCACAGGTAGTCCTGGGGGGGACCTATACGCCAGAAAGTTGGAATTGTCCTCATGCCCTTGAAGTAAAGTATAAGGGATCCTAGCACTAATCCTCCTAAACCCATGTTCCAACTTTCTCGGGTTTGCTGTAGCAGGTAGGATGTGGGGGTTAACCGCTATGTATAAGGTTCGCGCGTATTGTAGATATGGCATTTGGTTGAGCGCTCAATTGCAGAATTGTACCAAGGTATCATGCCGAAAGAATAATACAGGTACTTCTTTGGGCTCCAAAGCAGTGTACAAGCCTGGGGCACCTTATTGCACTGTACTTATATGGGGACTCCCGGACGCTATTATTAACGGCTCCGACCCCTGCATAGGGTCTCTTCGCATCCTTGTAGCTTCAGGGGGTATTGGAGCTTTACGTTGCTATTTCTGTCGGAATTCGTTTCTGGCGACTATATTAGACTAGGGTTCCGGAGTATGTTAAGGACAGAATTAAGGTGAGATTTGGCTGCGAGCCGTTTCCCAAACTTAGCTCCCCTGACATCCGCAAACCCCAAATCCCAACATGATCATAAGCCCCCTAGACACTGCAGCGCTAAACCCTACACTTCACACACTCTTCGTAAAGTCGTGAAAATCTTGAAATCGAAACCAGGAGTCTTCTCGCGCCCCTAAACCCCTAACCGCTCAATCCCTGATCTCTAAACCCCTAATCCCTAACCCCCAAGTCCCTTTAGGGTTTAGGGTTTAGGGTTTAGGGTTTACGGTCGAGGCTCAGCCCTGCCGTGAACAAGCCCTCCACATCCCAGTCCGCCAAAGCGCCGTGGACGGACAGAACAACCTGGGCTACTCAAGCACAAGAAAACCTCAACCTGCCATCTCCGACTTTCTGTGGGATCTCGATAGTAGCTCACGATTGCAGGGCTTACGGGTTAGGGCTTTAGGAGCTAGGGGAAATTCAGTGGTTCAGGAGGGCTGGGATGTTAGGCTTTGCAGGGATAAGGCTTGTAGGGTTTAAGGAATACGGCTTCAGAGCTCCAGGGTTTGAGCTTTAGCGTCGTGGGCGGGCTCGGATAGCCATGATGAGTCTGATGTCGTCGGTGATAAACGCGGATATGGAGATAGTGGTGATGACGACGCCGATACGTGTTGCGGTGGCAGTGGTGCTGCTGCTGATGATGATGATGATGGTGGCTGTGACCATAGCGGTATATCACCTGTTCCTAGACCAGCCACGTGCAAACCCCGAACCCTAAGCCCTAGTCGGCCCCAGCCGTGAGCACTGAAGCCCTCGCGAGCCAAAGTACCCTGAACAGCCTCAACTCCTCAATGCCCCGCTCGAATGCGCCAGAGAGCTATGCTACAGGCCACAGCAGCCGGAAGCATTGGGGCTCCGAAAAATTTGCCCAAGGAGGCGCGGCTCGAACTATCGCCTTAGGAGCCCTCGGTACAAGAGCCATCAATGCTTTGGGGCTTCTTCAACGTGCTGCTCTGGGGTGTAGGGTTTCAGGATCAGTGGTTGAGGGCTCCAGGCTTTGTGGCTTTGGAGTCTTTAGCGCTTAGGGCTTTGTGGGCTCTGGGCTTAACGTGCTGCTCGTTTGTAGGGTAAACCCTAAACCCTTAACCCTAAACCCTTAAACCCTAAACCGTTGCAGTGTTTATGGCAGATTCTTCGCAGCCAGGCTGTGGTGTGCGGTGTCATGGCTGCGGGATGCCGGCACCCAGCTTCTTCCTCGTTCTGGGTTTGGGGTCTATTGCTGAATGCTAGAGCGAAAGAACAAAAAGAGCAAAGATGCACAACCTGATGTAGGGGCCCTTAATTATTAAAGCACCCCAACATAGTGTAGGTCCTTATTAAATTACAGCACGTATACTAGACCCTAAACCCTACTCTCTTAGGAATTTGGCGCCTTCTTCCTCTATCTCCCTCACTTCAAGCCTTCGGCGATCTTTAGGTTCCGTATCTCAGAATCCGATTCTCCGCTTTAGGGTTTGGGGGGTTTGGGGTTTAGGGTTTAGGGGTTGGAGGATTAGGGTTTAGGGTCACCTTCAGAACAAGGGCACCCTAAACCCCAAACCTTTCTCTCAGAGTCCAGATTTGATGAGGATGTCCTGCAAGAAGAAGGACACAAGGGTACCCCTTAGGCACCTTGAGACCTAAAGACTAGGGTTTTGGGGCCCGCGACACTATAAGTACAATAACCCTAACCCCCCCCCAAAAAAAAAAGAAAAAAGAGTATAGGTCATGATTTAGGCCCCTATGTTAAAGCCAGCCTGAGGGCTTCAGGTGAGGCTTGCAGCTTGAAAGCTGAAAGGCTCTGGCCTTTAGGGTTTAGGGTTTAAGGTTTAGGGTTTAGGGTTTAGGGTTCGGGGTTCAGGGTTTAGGGTTTAGGGTTTAGGGTTTAGGTTAGTATTTATCAAGACTTATTTTCAACAGTTGTTGCTTTGTCCATATCAGATGCCCTACCCGTTTATGTGACAGCTCCAGCAGCATGCCGACTTTACCATCGCCCTCCATTATAGCATCATAGCTGCTGTGTTTAGTCACCTTGCTGCCTGTTTGGTAGCATTATTGCTAGTTATAATATTTTTTCGAATTCTTCTTCCTACCCGTACTGACCCCATTAGCGTTCAGCCACAAGCACGCATTGCAATTCGTGCCTTCACCTAAAGCCCCACACCTACGACTCCGCGCCTATGGCTTCAAGCCGAAGCTGAACTCTAGGAATCTGGTCTAGGGTCTATAGGGTTTAGGGGTTCAGGTTTAGGGTTTAGGTGTTCAGGTTTAGGGTGCCTTCACCATCGCTAAGTTCCACAGCAGCAATGCGAAGCTGAACCTGAACATGACAGATGGAAGCCACCAAATCTAAGAAAGCTGCTAGCTACAAGGGTTTAGGGTTTAGGGTTTAGGGACAGCATCAGGTGTGGCTCCTCCTCTTTGGCTAACCATACTTGTTGCTTAAGATCCTAAACTACAAGACCGTAAACCCTCCTCTCTGTAGGTGATACAGGGGCCTGAAAAATTATTACCTATACTATTATGCGGGTTCCTTGTTATAAGTATAGTATAATATTCCCCAAGACCCTATTCAACTTATTAAGGCCCCTCTATTCACGCAGACAAAGGGAACGAACCATGCCGACCATGCCTCGCCATCTCCGCGCGCCCTGCACCGACGAAGATTGTCTCATCCGATGCGGCCTGGGTAGGACAAGGGAAGGCTGAGGGAAGCTTAGGGTTGAGGGCTGAGGGTTCAGGGTTGAGGGTTTAGGGTTCAGGGTTTAGGGCTGAGGGTTTAGGGTTGAGGGTTCAGGGTTGAGGGTTTAGGGTTCAAGGTCCAGGGTTGAGGGCAGCGGATCAATAGTTCAAACCAGGCATAAGAACTACACGACTGTAAGTTCGAAACCTGCACTACCGTATGAAAACTTCTTCCACCACTTCCATGACTCTTGGGCAGTATCCAGAATAGGCGACAGAACTAGTTGCCTATCAGCACTAACGACAACACTAAATCGTGAACAACAAGATTGGCACATCAGCGTGTAACACACCAGTAATGGAACCAAAACACAGTGTTGTGCAGCAGTCGTGACAATGACATTCGAAGTGCTAGTCTGCTTGAAAGTAATTTGCATAGCAACGAGTACAGCTGTCCTGCTACGGCTGCTGTTGCTCTCAAGGTTGCCATCACTCTCCTTCGCTAGCATCACGTAGTGGTGCGAGTACGAAGAGGAATGGTTTGAATAGTCGCAGTAGCAGAAAATGCAGACGACAAGCAACCCCAAGAATCAACCCCGAAAATAAACCTGCTCGTAACTCCAAGAAGCCTCTCCGCCCTCCCATATTGACCCTTGTACTATCTCCTATGGTAACCCCTTGCAAAAATAACCCTTTAGACACCTTAAAAGAGCGTACTATCGCTGACACTAACCCTGAAAACGACCGTTTAGAAGCACGAACAGAACTGGCACACAGCTGCTTTGGCCTGCTCATGCAGTTCCCACAGCTCTGCATCGTTGCCGGTCCGGGCAAGGCCTTTCTACAAGTGGCTCCATGGGGTTCAGGGCTTAGGGCTTAGGGTTTAGGGTTTAGGGTTCAGGGTTTAGGGTTCTGGGTTCAGGCTCCTACAAAAGGCTCCAGGAGGGTTCTGTGATGTAAGGTTGCTACAGGGGCCTTATCAGGGCCTGCTATACCATACATGGCAGAAAAGCCTTCACAAGCAGACCCCGAAGTTTGTTCCGTCTTGTGACTTTCGTGGTTCCATATCACAGGACGCTACACATCAGAACTTCTGCTAGCTCTCTCCCGAAGCCCTGAACCAGAAAACACTATTATGCGACACCTTTATTAAGTACCCCAAGAAACCCCAAGCCCTAAAACAGTATTGTACTACATACTTATGAATGTAGGTCCAAGGAAATAGCGTGCAGGACAAACTTGGAGGTAGCGTCAGCTAGCAAGTGCGCCGACGGCATATATACATATACATATACATATACATATACATATACATATGCATATATATATATACATATATATATATATATACATACATACATATGCATATACATACATACATGCATGCATACATACATATATGCAAACACACACACACACATATATATATATATATATATACATACACACAAAATATACCCGCACAAAAGAACTCCATGTAAACATACCTGTACGTACAGGCGCACTGCTCTCGACCTAACCCACGAGGGTGCTAGTATACAACAAAGCAGTATTGTCTCGAACCTCATGTCCCAGCATCCAGATGCCACTACAATAATCAACTTAGGCGGGTTCTCAATTCAGCCCCGCATGCATTGCTGAGTGCGGAAACCAACCGCACGTAGCCACTGCGTAGGTCTCAAACACACCCAAATTCGGCCGGGAAGGTCTCGACAGTTTTGATCCCCTCTCTAATTGCACCAAAGGGATCTTATTTGCAGCTTCTTACCAGTGATCCCTAGAACCCCAAGCCGTATAACAGGACACTACCTACTCAGGTCTCTCGAATAGAAACTGAAGATCCTCTCCGCACGAAACCTCCGAGACCTCCTAGAACTCCTGGAACCCTTTTAGAACTGAACTTATCATATACAAGGGCCTTAATAATTAGAATAGGGTTTTGGGGGTTCCTTATTATGTTTATAGCATAGTATACCCCAAACCCGATTCTATTTTTTTAGGCCTTATATTATACAACACCACCAACACCCTTTTAGAATCAGAGGTCATAGCACTTTGGTGGAACTCGTGTAGAACTGAACTACAAATCACACCCAAAGCCTTCGAGAATCACAGAGCCCTTCCAAAACCATGACAGAGCCTTAAACCATACCAAAACTATACGGAACTTGGGACCCCAGCAAAAGTTAGAATTCTAGCTGTGTCTTAACAGGGATTAGAATAACTAAAGATTAAGAACCACTTCTAAATACCCCTAAACCCTAAACCCTAAACCCTAAACCGCTAAGAAACCTCTGATCCGGCTGCCCGAGTCCGGCGCGCTCCCGTGCCAAGCGCAGTTGCTCACCGAAGCGAGCCTCAACGAACCTCGAGGTCATCTGGTATAGAAAGCAATCAGCAATAGTATACCCAAGTAAATCATGGATAGTTCTAGCATCATATACCGCAAAGCCCTATGCTACTTAGGCTTGGAGGCTAGTTCTTTTAGAGAGCCATCTTCGGACCCTGGGTTTAGGGGGAGGGTGGGGGTGGGCGGTTATGGGCTTTGAGCGCCTGTCTTGCAAAGATAGTGGCGACGGCAATGGAATCATGACCGCGGTAGTCTTAGTTGCTGCGTGGGTTTAGGGTTTAGGCTTGAAGGCCACCTTCAAACCGCACAGCGAATCATGTGGGGGTCGGAATAGTCTTCAATCGCGTCCACTTACAGTCCTTCTATACTCTAGTATATCCTTGTAATCCCGGTGTACTGTTGTCATATCGCACCCCAAAACCCTCTTCTAAATATTCAGGCCCCTAGGTTGCCTCTGGCTTCCCAAACGACACGCAAAACCACGAAGATGCTGCTCGAACGTCAAGTGAAAACAGGCGACAAGGCTAAGGGTTTAGGGTTTAGGCTTTAAGGCTTTAAGGCTTTAAGCCTTAGAGTTTTTGGGGTTTAGGCGTTAAGTGTAGGGCTTGAGATTTCGGATCCGGCCTGCAAGAGACCTTAAACTTTCAATAGGTTAAGTATAGTAAGGAGCCCTGACTACTAATCACCGCTAATTTATAAACCCTAAACTACCCTGGCAACCCAAAACCCTCAACTAGCCTAAACCCTACATCACGCCCTCCACTAAAAGAGCTCCGCTACCAGGAGCGCCGGCCAGACTCTAAGCCCTAAGCTACCCTAAGTCCAAACTACCCTAAACTCTCAATTACACTAAACCCGTAAACCCTAATCTACCCTAAACTCTAACCTACCCTAAAGCCCCTATTATGAAGAGCCCCTTTACCAGGAGCCCAGGCTTCCGCTGGAGCCACAGCACCGCATGGCTGGTTCCGAAGGCGACGCAGTGCAAGAGCTGCTCCTCAGTTCGTTTTGGTTTAGGGTTTAGGGTTTAGGGTTTAGGGTTTAGGGTTTAGGGTTTAGGGTTTAGGATTTAGGATTTAGGGTTTAGGGCGGTTTAGGATTTCGGATTTAGGGTTTAGGGTTTTGTGGGGAACATATATGTCTCTAAACATAGATCTAGATTTAGATCTGTATGTGTGTGTATATGTAGCTATATTGAATTTTCAGAATAAACGAACACATGCTTAAATAAAAAAATAGCCCACCAATGTGTACATGATATATACGTATATATACATACAGATATAGATACAAATATAGAGTAATATGTATGCATATCTATATGTATGTCTCTGTGCGTGTGCGCGCGTGCGTCTGTGCTTTGGAATTTGAACGGTTCTGCACAGGTTCCCTTGTCTTTGTTGTGCTTTTGTGCCGCGTTATCAAGTCTTGCCTGTTCTTTTTTTGGTTTGCGCTTTGTAGTAGGGGGGTGATGCACGTGTTCCATTTTCGTCATATCGTTGACTCACCTTCGATGCTCAAATCAATTTTTGAAGGGCTTGTACAGTCGCACAAACGGTATTGCAGCAAACGAGCTGTAAAGGCGTAATGTAGACTTCTGCATAACGAATCCTCCTCCCTCACCAGGGGCAGTCTATATGTGCAATCTCACACACATACATACATAAATACATGAATACATATATGATCATATATGTATGTATATATGTATATGTGTATACATACACACATGAAATAAACATAAATTTAAGCATAAGCATACGAATAGATAAACACAGAGGTGTACCAGAAATTCCATATATATATATATATATATATGTGTATATGATATAGATATCTGTACTTATTTCATCGGGCTCCTAATTTCATCGGGCTCCTGATGTCGGGGCTAGAAGACAGGGACTGCCTGGAAGCCCGAAATCCCAAGCTCACATGCCAAGCCTTTGTCAAGTGGACTGTACCGAATCCATCCTTTAGGGTTTGAGGGTTCAGGGTGTTGAGGTTTAGGGCTTAACGCCTATAGGGGTTGAGGGTTTAAGGGTGTAGGGCTTAGAGACGTTTTCGGCCCACTACCGTAGAAGTCCGGACGAAGATGGACCAGCCCCAAGGCCCGAACCTGTAAAGTCCGAATCATCCTGCAACTTCGAATTTGGACGGCCACCGTCGGGGACTTCATGCTTTCAGGCGGTCTTCTGGGGCTTCAGCACACGTCTGAGGCATTCAGGGGACATGAGCCGAATAGGTCGAGCACAGCCTTCTTGCGCCCTAGCTTGAAATTGGCCTAACTTACATGTAGCCACCTTACTCCATATATAGTGCCCCGATTGATCGCACTAAGGGGTTTCGTGGGCTTTGCACCATGAATATATATTCGGAAGCCTAATGAGCGGCATACTCATTACTAAAGATCTGACCCTTTTATTGAGAAGTTGTCAGAGTAACCGGATTCAGAGAGAGTCAGTTTGGCTTTGAGGCCGGAACGCGCAGCTTCCGCTCGAAGAGGAACGGGTAGGTTAAGGGCATGGCCTGCAACAAAGCGCGTGCTGGGGGCTTCGGGTTCAGGTCTTGTAGTGTTTGGGATTCAAGGTCTGTGGCTATGAGTTTAAGGTTAAGGGCTTCGATTTGACAGGGTTTAAGTTGGGGTCTAGGGGCTAGTTTACCGTGCTGTGATTTAGGACAGGCTGTCGTGGTATCTGCGGAATATGCAAGAAGCCGAAGCGGTGTAGCTGTCTTAACCCCCCCCAAATGTCTTCAAACATGTGTTAACTCAGGCTGCAGTAATCAGTGGGGCGTGGGTTTGGATTGCATTACTACCTGCTACACACAGTGCCAAATGCCATGTCCTGTATATGCATCGTATGTATCATAGCTACCGCATTGCGAGAGAAGCAATTCGGAGGCAAACAACGGTTTTTGCAAAGCCCCTTTTGGGCGGCACAACAAGCATAATGTAAGGGCGTGAGTGACTCGTAACACTATTTGTTCTGCATTGCAAATGTTTCTAACTCTAAAACCACCCCAAAAAACAACCTAGTCTGATCTTCCAGCTTCTGTACTAAACGCTGTGCTCTAAAGTTCATACCACCGAGAAACTCACCTATACAACTTTGCGGAACTCGGATGCAAACCATGCTCAACACTCGTAGAACTCCTCTATAACCCTTGGAATTTCGGTCCAAAGCTCTACGAGACTGTCCCCTTCAAACATGTAAGCACAAAAGAAGACCTCTGGAGATCCTGTGAACCTGATTTAGGGTTTCGGGGTTTAGGGTTCAGGGTCTGATCCTAGACTGGGTTTGGGTACTATAGGAGCCTGCAAATTATCAATGGAGGGCTCCCTCTTGTAATTCATAGTGTAAACACTCTATTGAAAAAGCCCCTATAGACATACGCACCAAATAAACACAGAATTTTGAATCAACGCTTGGAGTCTTGTAAGAAGAAACTCCTTCCTAAGACCACTCAAGGATTAATGTAGGGGCCTAAGAATTAGAATAGGGTTCTGGGACCCATTATACTATACTGATAATAAGGAGCCCCCCCAAATTAGTAGAGGTACTTATTTTTTAGGTCCCTGTATAAATGGCCCTGAACCCTAAGACCACTAAACGATTAACTAAACCCTAAACCCCTAAACCCTAAACCCGAAGCTTCTGGCTCCGCAGAGACCGGGAACACCGGGAGCTTGCCTCGACCCAGCCAGGTGCAACGCCACCGGCCTCAGCGGAATCCGAGGAGCCAAGAACAAGGATGTTCGTGTTTCAGGGTTGCGGGTTTAGGGTTTAGGGTTTCGGGTTTAGGGTTTAGGATTTCGGGTTTCAGGATTATGAAGAAGAACCATGTGCTGTTTGTTTTTCCTTTTTTCTTCCTTTTTTGCTTTCGTTCGCTGTATATGCAGTTTTAGCATGTAGCTTCGGGGCCCGAGCACCCTTCTGACATCAAGGAGACTTTGGCAGCGCATGTAGGAAACAAACAGATAAGTAGCTCCCTCTCTCCATAGATATATACATACATGTACATATATATATATATATATGTACGTACGTTTTCAACAGCCCAACAGCCAAACCTCCAATTACACGGACACCGGGGCATCCTGCCGTGAGCAGCGGGTGAGCGAGTTGGTGCGCCAGCTTTCGGTTAAGCTGCGCATTCACCCAACCTCCAACCAAGTTTTAGGGTTTAGGGTTTATAGGGCTTTAGGGTTTAGGGTAATAGTGATAACAACAATAATAACAGTAATAACAGTAACAGCAACAGTAATAGTAATGATTGTCGAGTTCACCCAACCTCCAGCCAAAGCTAACATGGGGGCCTTTGAAGTAATGGTACTGATTATAATAGCAATAACAGCGACCGCAACAGTAAACAATACTACTACTGCTGCTAATAATCAAAATATCAACAATAATATATGGTAGAGCAATGTTGCTAGTAACAAGAAAATAATGGTCGGTTTGGGGCATGTGTTACTTTAAGCACACAGGGACCACAAGGGCATAGGATTGCCCATTTTTCCGATCGCAATACTAAAATCCTGGATGTGAGTAGTTCTCTAAATTGAGGTCCCCGTTTAGGTCCCCCCCAAAAAGTACGGCACACCGATAAAAAGGACCCCCAAAAAGGGACCCTAGGTTAGAACATCCCTCCCGTAACTTTCATTTCTTGATGGTAGGATGGGGGCGCGTTGAATGTGAAGCTCCAAAGCGGAACGCAGTTTTAAGGCCTCCAAACAGAGGGTGAGTTAATGGTTTAAGCTTGAGGTTTAGGGGTTTAGAGGTTTAACGGTCGAGGGGTTAGGGTTTGGGGGTTTAAGGGTTAGGGCTTTACGGTTTAGGGTTGAGGCTTTTTTACAGTGTAATGGTGCCCCTTTCTGCGAAGCAACACCCGCTCAGTTGGGCCTAAACGGTGCAACTTACGATGCCAAGGGTTTAGGGGGTTGGGGGTGAGGTCGTGTGGATGAAGCTGGCGCATCAGCGTTGCCTTTATGTCGAGCCGCGGCTCTTGCACTTTGTGCTTGTAGTGGTGTTTAGATGAAAGCAGCATGAGTACACTGAACATCTAGGCTGCTACTTAGGCTTCGTATTTCGAGGTTCCCGACACCAACTAGAATTACACCAACCTTAGGCATTTTAAACCCAGGCTCACTCATATTCGAAACCAGCTCGCGGTCTTAATCCTGCAGCTAAGCCAAAGTGCACGGGAGGAGAGGCGGGTAACAAGGATGAAACCTGCGGTCAAGATGGCCCTGGGGGCTGAGTTCCCTTGCCAAAAAGGGTTTGCCGATAGTAAGATTCATGTGAACCCCAAGAGGTTGCAGGCCGCCTACCCAGCACCTACGTGGTTAAGGCTTCAAGACCTTGGGGCTTTGCGGGTGAATGCTGTCGGAGCTCGAGCTTTCCCTGTGGCTGTCTGCCTACGCACATGGCTTTTTTCCCGCAAGCTCTCAACCCCTCAACCCCTAAACCCTAAACCCCTAAACCCTAAACCCCTACACCCTTAAACCCTAACCCCCTAGACCCTAAACCCTGAAGCCCTAGTACCTGGATGCGTTGCTCGAGGGCCTAAGTCGCTGCTTGTGCTGCGGCGCAGTCGCCGCAACAAAGCAAGGAGGTTTGCCTTGAACATTTTAGGGTTTAGGGTTTAGGGTTTAGGGTTTAGGGTTTAGGGTTTAGGGTTTAGAGTTTAGTGTTTAGGGTTAGGGCTGAGGGGTTTAGGGTTCAGGGTTGAGTTGAGGGCTTAGGGGCATTATTTGGTATTTAGGGGCATGCGGTTGAAGGATCCTCTTTATTCTGGGTTGATGTCGACCGACTTTGCAGATACTGCTACGATGATGTTGACGGAGATGCGACTTCAAACGATGATGCAACTGGGGGCTGTACATGTTGCTGATGGTGCTGCTGATGGTGGTGGTGAGTGATGACAGCAAGGACGAAGATGACGATGCCGCCGCTGTTGGCTGCAGCTGTTGATGCTAGCGTTGTCGAAGCACTTTCTGCTGATGCCGGTGATCAATTTTGGCGGTGGGGACGCTGCTGTTGCCAGTAGCTGCTGATACAGATGAAGAAGAAACTGATGCTGTTGAGAACGATGGTGCTGCACAAAATGCAGCCAAAACTTCCGACGCTGATGACGACTGACGGAGATGTAGGTCACCCTTTCCATGACTCGCGCCTTTTACTGCTTCGGAACTACAACACGCTGATATGGCGAACTTGCCGAGCTGCATGTGACTCATCGTTCTTGCTTCTAAAGGAGCTTTGCACAAACATGTCAATGTCCGCACTCCCAAACACCGTAAACCTCTACCTGTGACTTCTATACAAAGCCCGCAAAGCCCCTGCATGCCTGTGCAGCAAAGCTCTGGATCGAGATGGGCTAAGCACCAAATCTCTGAAGCTCTCCCTCCAATTCCTAAACCCCGACCCTTGTAGTCCCAGCCGTAAGCCACTGGAAAGGACTGGGGGTGACTTGAAGTGCCAAACGGCTCCATTTGTCAGGGGTTTATCATGCATAAAGCGTAGTGGGAACAGCAGTGATAGCGGAGCGCTATTTTAATCAACACAGTAGCCTTCGGACCATCACTGCCAAGCACGATGCTAACAGCCCCACACCCAACAACAAATTTCACATCAGCTTGAAACCACAATCTCGACACAAACCCTGCATGCCAACACCCTAACCCAGCCATTTTTGGCCCGTCGATATGTAAAATAGGGCTTCGGGGGTATGTTACACGATATTGAGTCCCTGAGCCCTAAACTACCTGAACACTGAGCTGCCCGATCTTCCGGAGAGTTTAATGTAGACCCCTGATGAACGTTCCGGCCTCAATATTAGGATCCCGGATGTATTATCCTCGTTAAAGAAGCAGGGATCAGAAATCAGGAGTCTGAAGTCTCCAATCTCTCACAGCAAGCCTTCCTAAACTGCTCGAAACTTCTCTCCAAGTCCCAAGCCTAAGATCGCCAAACCCGTTGAAGCCGTCGAATCCCTAAAACCCCAGTATTCCGTTGATGATAGGGTCTAATGTAGGGGCCTTCAAAATTAGAATAGGGTTTTGGGCTCCATTTATAAATATAACGAGGAACGCTGGGGAATAGATTTGTTATTTAGGCTTCTATATCAATTCTCCCTATTGCGCAGCTTTCATTAGGAACCCTTTTTGGATCACTTCTATTAGGGTGCCGTGCTACTTTGGGGACCTAGAAACACCCTACTTTAGAGAACTGCCCAAACAAAACAGGGGTAGATGGGTGCCACCGCGGGACAAACTCCTCAAAACCCTGCTCCATTCGAAAGTCAAAAATGAAAAGCCACTGACTTTCCAAGTCCCGAATGCAGAAGCTAGAACAACATTCTTCCTCAGAGTTCCTGCTTAGAAGTCTCTCAGGGTCTTGGGGTATTCTAACCATGAAGCCCTGTGTAGTAGTTTCGGGCCAGGTCGCTGCATCCCCTTCGGCGCCACAGCGTCCTGCTGCACGGACCTGGGTTTTAGGGTGCGGGTGTTGGGTTGTGGGTTCCCTTTTTCTTCCTTCGTTAAACCACCTTATGGCTGGGTTGAATGAGGTTTGGGGCTGAGGATTTTGGGTTCAAGTGTACTAGCAACAGAATACATAAATGTGCATATACAGATATGTGTATGTGTATGTATCATACATTTTGGGCTCAGGGCGCTTGGGGGCTCATGGGTTCCTACAATTCTTTTCGGCTCGTCGCGCTTTTCTCTTCGCAGATCGATGAGGGCGCCTGTAATGTGGAGATCTTAACAGGTAGAGTAGGATCTGGATATCCATCATAGTAAGTTAGAAGTTACACAGGAGGAGATTTCTTCTGTTTTTACCCAGCCCCATAACCAGTAAGAGGGTGAGCAGATGGATCAGATATTCACTCGAACGATTAACCTTTCTGGGGTCAGTTCAAGGGGGTTCCGCCGAGGGCGGGGGCGGGCGGGTGGCTTGCTTTTTGGATCCTTGAATCCCTGAACCCAGAACCCAAAACCCTGAACCCTAAAGCCTAGACCCTGAACTCTAAATCCTAAACCCTAAACCCTAAAATCCCGCAACAAATCCTAAACCCTGGACCCTACACCTTCAGACCTAAGGCCAGGCCGAACGTAGCTCTGGTCCATTGTCACGACAACAACAGCTGCCGCCGCCACCACCACCACCACCACCACCACCACGACTACTACTACTACTACTACTACTACTACTACCACTACTACTACTACTACTACTACTACTACTACTACCACGTCTCCTAGAACTAGTACTAGTACCAGTGCTCATGCTAGTAGTAGTAGTAGTAGTAGTAGTAGTAGTAGTAGTAGTAGTACTACTACTACTACTACCACTACTACTACCACTACTACTACTACTACTACTACTACTACTACCGATGAACACCTGAGCTTCGCTCCCCGGTGTGGTCGCGGCGAAGGTTCGGCACGGAGGGGGCATCCTGCAACAAGGTGGGCTTTAAGGGTTACTTTAATTGGTACCGTAAGGGTTACTTTAAGGGTTCCACTTTAAGGGTTACTTTCAGGGTTACTTTAAGGTGTACTTTAAGAGGGTTCTATAACGGCGAGTACTTAGTGTCCTGCAGGGGTTCTACGGCCATGCTTCTTTAGGGTTCAGGGTTGTAGGGCTTAGGCCTCAGCAAGTATATAGGGTGTCGGGCTGAGGGTTTACACTTATGCTCCGGTCGGCCTTGGTCTACGGTCCCGTGCAGTAGAATAGGATTTCAGGTTCTACTACTATGCTTCCTGTTCAAGCTTCTGTATTAGTATTAACCTCCAGAAGCTCTTCCCCAGGTGGGACAACTTGCGGTTGAGGGTGCAGGGTTTAGATACAGCAGACCAGAAGGGCTCGAAGGACTCATTTTAATGCTTGGGGAGCTCCCCATTTTCATAGGACTCATAGAGTCACGTCCTTCACACTTAGCGCACGCCAATAATAGGGTTCAGGATTCCTTTACAGGACTCCTCTAAGGATTCTACAAAGGCTGC
Organism: Symbiodinium sp. CCMP2456; assembly: GCA_905221635.1. Lineage (NCBI taxonomy): Eukaryota > Dinophyceae > Suessiales > Symbiodiniaceae > Symbiodinium > Symbiodinium sp. CCMP2456. The sequence continues at coordinate 35,057 of CAJNDV010016113.1, read as the reverse complement.
TATAAGGGTTCAGGGTAGCGGCCTTAGCAATTAGAACACAGTTTTGGGGGATATTGCCGCATAGTGGTAACAACGCTAATAATCGATGTTACTTGATTTTCTTCTTCCTTCTGAGCCCGGATGTCAGGCTAGTAAGGACTTCCGGTCAGAATGGTTTCAGGAAAGCAAAACAGAAGGGGATGAACGTGAACACCATCGTGAACCGCAAGAAGCCAACATATCATCACGACACCACGAAACAACACGTGCAAAGGGCAGTCCTGTGTATTAGGGTCCGTTCAAGGGGCCTTTTGGTGAGGGTGCTGTACTGTTTTGGGAACCTAAACAAGACCTCAATTTAGAGAACTACCCAGAAGACCAAGAGTCGAGAGTGGCGACGAAATTTGATGCCTTCCCGACCCTGTGCTTGGCATTGGGGCTTCACCCCAAAAGCCGAAACCCTCAGCCATCTTCATCTATACTGTTTCAACCGAAAACATGCTAATGTCCCACAGAACCAGGCGAATAAAACAGATACACACATAGCTACACAAGGAGCGGCCAACAAACGCATCATAAGTAATTTCGTGCAGTATGTATTAAAACATCGTGTATACGTATGTTCTGTGTCTATGTCAGCATGTTTGTATGTATGTATGTATGTATGTATGTATGTATATATGTATGTATGTATGTATGTATGTATGTATGTATGTATGCACTGTCGGATGGAGCGTTTTCTACTCACCTCCACGGTGATTCACCTGGGCAATGACCCGACCCACGGCCATTATAGAGTTATTCTTTACAGTCATGATGATTGTCAGTATTGGATTACGGATGATGGTGGTGCTGCTGTTCCTCTGTCTCAGCCTAGTGTTAACTTGTTCTGTAGGGACACTTATTTATTTGTGTATGAACATTGTGATGATGGCCGAAGCCCTGCTCCAGGACATTAGTGTCGGGGGCTTAGGGTACTTTCTTTTCTAGAAAGCTTCTCATGGAAGCAGGGGGGAGGATGTGTGCAAACACACAGCTGTGCCGGGTCAGAGACCTGTCCTCCACATGCGGTAGCCGAGATAGATCTCTGCAACGCGGAAAGTGCGAAAAGTATGTATGTATGTATGTATGTATGTATGTATGTATGTATGTATGTATACACATATGTATAAAGCTACACATGCATATACATACGTGTATATATATATATATGTATATATATGTATATATATGTATATATATGTATATATATGTATATATATGTATACACACACACACACACATGGAGTCCAGACCGGGCACACTGAAGCTTTAAGTCCGAAGCCCCCAACCATAGCCATGAGAGGGCCTTTCTGGAAGCAGACGCGGCCGGGCGCTCCACAACACGATCGCAGCGGAGGGCGAAGCGAAGACCTTAATGTGGGGGCCTGAACAACTAGACTGACTTGAAATTTTTCGGTTCCTGCAAAGTGTTCCTTTAAGGGTTTAGTGTAGGGGCCTTCTTGAACAGAGAAGGGTTGTGGGGTAGAGAATATCTGCAAGTAATTCTTCGGGCACGTAGCTTATGGTTCCGGGCTTTGAGCTTTGGGGGCTCTCAGGTTCAAGGGTTTAGGGTTGGGGGCTGGCGGGCGCCGGGGGGGGGGGGGGGGGGGGTTGATACTCAAAATCTACGTCACCGCCTGAATTCAGAATAAGCATCCCAGTAGCGCCCTAGTTGAAAGCACACGGGTGTCTGCAAGTTCCAGGCGCCAGAATGGAGGTGCCACCTAAAACCAAACCCGGATCCTCACCTTGACATGGTCGGCCGCAATCACGGACGGTTCCAAACCCTAACCTAAACCCCTAAACCCTAAACCCCTAAACCCTAGACCTAACTAAAGCGGAACAACAAAAGAGAGTAATACAGTACAGCCCTTTGCAGATGTGCGTGCGGACTCGATGGATCCTTTCACCGTCAGCATACGAGGACCAGAACCACGAGCCTGCTGAGGTCTCCTATGGCATGCCGATGCTCAGCCTGGAAGGTTTCTTGCTCGTCCAGTGAGGACATGCCTTCACCTGTTTTCTGCGAGACCCTACACCCAAGCCGCCTAAGCGCCCAAGCTTTGAACTCCTGAACCTTACACCGAAGCCTCAATCTGAATACAAGCTTCATAAAGGTCGGAACAACCAGGAATACTATTATTATTATTATTATTATTATTACTATTATTATTATTATTATTCTTGTTGCCCTGTAGTCCCTCTATGCCCTAGATGTCAGGTCGCAGACCTGAGCCCTGAGTCTCAACCCTTAGAGCCCTAAGCTCTGAACCCTGAAATTGAACCCCAAATCCCAAGGCGACGGTTTAGGGTTTAGGGTTTAGGGTTTAGGGTTTAGGGGGCCTCTGCCCTCCCTAAACCCTAAGCCCCTGTGGCCCAAAAGGACCTACCTTTTCGAGGAACTATCTATAGAAACCATTATCGGGAACCCTGAAAAGGTAGGTCTTCTTCGGCTACAGGTAAACCCTACCTAAAACCCTAATGTAAGGGCCTTAGTAATTAGAATTGGGTTTGGGGGCCCATTATACTACACATAATTATCACAAGGAGCCCCCCCAAATAGTATTGGTAATTATTTAGGTCCCTAAACCCTAAACCCTAAACTACATTACACCCTCAACCTCTCCCGGCCAGGTGCCCGGGCGTTGCTCCACGGATTTCATGGCCCCAGCTCTCTCTGGCAGCAAGGCCTGCAAGACCGTCGACCTGGGACTCGGATTTTGGAGTTTAAGTGGCGGGAAACCTAATGTTGGGGCCTTTCATAGTTTGAACAGAGTTTTGAGCTCCTTTAGAGTATAAAGATAATGGGAACCCTAAGGAATTATGTTGGTAATTATTTAGGCCTCTATATGAGACCCTTGAACCTTGCTCTAATCTTTACAGCCCCGCATGTTACAGAGGCTCTCGCTCTCATGAGGGTAGTTCTCTAAATTAGGGTCCCTTTTTAGGTCCACAATATAGTGGCACCCTTATAAAAAGGACCCTCAAATCAAAGGGACCCTAATTTAGAGAACTGCCCATGAAGCTTCAAGGAGCCGCAACCCCAACATGCACCAAAGCTGATTATAGAGGGGGGGCCTTCAGCGCCGAATTGGGTTTCCGTACGGGCCCACAAAGAGTTTCTAAGGGGATGTATTAAAGTATAGGAGCCGGAATAAACATTCTGGTATGATTATAAGCTAGAACTGGAAGTTCTGAAGGAGAAGCGAGCGATGTGTTATACTACCATGGAAAGTCCCTCCGTTGACGCATACACCAACCCTAAACCAGAAACCCCTAAACCCCTAAACCCTGAAACTAAAACTCTCACTTTCACATCCAAATGCTGAGGGCTTAGCTCCAAGGAGGCGGGGCCCTCAGCCTGTTCCAGCTCGGTGGGATGCAATCGGCTTAGGATTTAGGGGTTTAGGGTTCAGGGTTTGGGGTGTAGGGGTTTAACGTTTAGGGTTTTCTGGTTTAGGGGTTTAGGGTTGAGGGGTTTAGGGTTGAGGGTTTAGGGGCTTACGGTTTTATTTTAGGGTTTTTGAGGGTCTAGGGGTTGAGGGTTTGAGGAGTTTAGGGTTTAGGGCAGTTCTCCGGCTATTCCGGGGGTGAGTCGCCGAGCCCTCAATCCATGTCCCCGCCCCAGAATCTAGCCCCATATCGAAGCTGAAGTCCCATATCATGAGCCTTCAAGCGCCTAAACCCTGAATCCTAGATCTTAGACGCTCAACCTTAAACCCCGAAGCCCCGACCTTCAACTCTAAACCTCAGCTCCGAAAATGGAATCCTCAAAAAGATCTCGGAGCTCGTGCAAAGAGTCTCAAGGTGCGTTCGGTTGAGTGTTGGTTTCGGACTTAATTCCAGAAGCTGTAGAATTGAGAACGCAATGCTCTTGTCGCTCCCATATACTTTTGCAGTCTTCCACAACACCGCAGTCCAGTTATCTGTATAACGAGCTGCTACGGGATTTGGGATCTCGAGTTGCTGCTCTCGTCGCAATGGTGGGCAAGGCTGCAATAGCTGCTGCCGGGACTGCAGGGATCGAAGTCTCTACACATTGCCCCATCATTGTTTGTGATTGCATGCCGTTGATGTCTGTAGCCGGCGTGTTGTTTGATGTGGGTGCGGGTGCTGCTTTTGATGAAACCAATGCTCGTCGTTGTTGTTGCGAACATATGTGCCAACATCCTGCACATGTGTGTCTATTCATATGCAGTGTATTGTATGATATGCCCTAAACCCTAAGCCCTCATATACATATAAACGAATATCTGCATATAGTTTCTGTACAGGATCCCGACCCCGGTTCGCCAACACCCCCTCTGCCCTGAAAGCGCAGAAGCGGCACCTGAGGCTCACCCTCTCCGTTCGCCTCAGAGCATGGTTCGGGGTTTGGGAGTTAGGCAGGTTGTGCTGTAGGGCTAGGTTGTTACTCTTAGGGTGAAGGGTTTAGGGTTTAAGTTACAGGGGTTCTTAGGCCCCGGTATTACCCATCTAGAGCTGCCTTGTCATCATGATCTCGAGTACAGATCCCCGAAAGTGGTCGAGGGCCGGCCAGGCAGGCGTGCTCTAGACCTTCAGCGCACAATAAACTCTACATCCCTACCCACCAAAAGCATGGAGAAGAATAGCCGTTTATAGGCGCAGGGCCATTATCTTACCTCATGTTAATGGGGGGTTTAGGTACGGTCAAGAGGAACCTCGCAGCAAGCCCCAATTCCCTCAGCGCAATACTCCAAAACCCTGAGCCTCAGAAGGGCTTTTCGTCTTTAGTTTGGGGTTTAGGGTGTTTCGTAGCCGTCGGGGCCGTCGTGGTCGCAGTGTTCGTCGTCCGTGCATTCCGCTGCTCTATGTCTGCACTGCTGCCATCAACCGAAGTATGCCCTTGGTTGGACTCGAGAGCCCGAGCCACGCATAGTGTCGGGGCCTTCATGATAACTACAATAAGGAACCCCCAAAATAGTGTAGGTAATTGTTAAGGCCCCTATCTTGCGGTCGTGTGTGGAGTCGTCCATTCGGAGCGCCTGCGCCATTTACAAAGCGTGTCTGGCACACCTGGCAGTATCGCGAGGCGACCGGCCAGAATCTGAATCCCGCCAGCTCCTACCATGACCCCCAAAAACGTAAACTTGGGGGCCTTAAGAATAGTAACAGCCAGAAAGTTGGAACAGCGCTATCCTCATGCTCTTAAAGTAAAGCATCGGGAACCCCGGCACTAATCATCCTAATTCCATGTTCCAACTTTCTGGGATTCACCATAATATTTGCAACAGTTGGAAGGGGGCTTCGAGGCTATATCATGCACACTCAGCCGGCAACTCTCGACCCTGCACCCAAGTCCAAACCTTAAGCCCTACAGTTGAAATATCGGAATACAGAGCCATCGTTGCACCCTAAACCCTAAGCCCTAAACCATGGACCACCAGACCCCTAAACCCCTAAACCCTAAACCCATAAACCCCTAAACCCTAAAACCCTAAACCCTGCGTGGACTAAGGATGTGACCTGGGATTTCAGGGGGCTTTTCTTGTTTGCCGTGAACTCATCTTATCAACGGCTTATATATTATGTTCTGTATGTTGTATAATGTATATTATATATCATATATTCTCTATTCTATAGTATATGTTATATATTCTACAGTATACACTATATGCTAGAGCATGTATTATATATTCTTTATCATAATAGTTTTATACCTGTATCTCTCCCTATATATGTTATATGGACGTTTCACTCACCGCAGTAGTTTGCATGTCGAGGGAGCAGGGTTCCGGACAGCATTGCGAATCACGTCTGCTTGCCTGCCCAGTGGCACGGAAGAAGTCGACGCGAAGGCGTGGCGCAGGTTCACCGCGCATCTAGGTGGGAAAGCGGAAGTCGGACAGGTTCGGCTCTGAAGCATTGTATTAATAGGGGTTTAGGGTTTAAGGTCTGTAGGCTTGTGGTGTTGACCCACATAACACGCAGCAAAGATGTGACGACACTCAAGAACCAGTCTTACAAGAAAATAGGGGACTCATGTCTTAGAGTTTGGGGTGTAAAGTATAACGCCAACCTTTAACCACTTTTTAGCGGATACCATTACTAATTATACAGGCGGCCAGCGGGCAATCCTTGAAGCCTCGGGGTCTATTTGCAGGCAACGTCATCAGTTCCTCTCTGCGGGGGAAGCCACCAAGCAGCTCTGCAGGAGAAACTTCGGTGGTCGGCTGCTGTGAGTGCCGCCGCCTTTGCCAATCGCAAAAGCAGGAACCGTGAACTGTACGAGTCTGCGCCGGCCGAGCCGATGGAAAGTCCAGGTCGTCCCAACATACCTGCAAAGCCTAAACCCTAAACCCCAAACCCTAAACCCTAAACCCTAAACCCTGAACCCTAAACCCTAAACCTTAAGCCCCAAACCCGCAGGTTCCTAGCCCTTTAAACCTAAACCCTTTGAAGCCTAAAGCTTAAACCCTTTAAACCATAGCCCTTTAAACCTAAACCCTAACCCCTTTAAGCCTAAACGCTTTAAACCTAAACCCTAAACCCTAAACCCTCCTTAAGCCTTAACCCTAAACCCTTAACCCTAAACCCTCCTTAAGCCTTAA